>JAEVHH010000002.1:7990000-8217122 GCA_017607445.1 Histoplasma ohiense | reverse complement strand
AACCTAACCCTAACCCTAACCCTAACCCTAACCCTAACCCTAACCCTAACCCTAACCCTAACCCTAACCCTAACCCTAACCCTAACCCTAACCCTAACCCTAACCCTCACCCTCACCCTCACCCTCACCCTCACCCTCACCCTCACCCTCACCCTCACCCTCACCCTCACCCTCACCCTCACCCTCACCCTCACTCTCACTTTCACTCTCACTCTCATTCTCACTCTCATTCTCACTCTCATTCTAACTCTCATTCTTACTCTCACTTTCATTTTCATTTTCATTCTCATTCTTACTCTCACTCTCATTCTCACTCTCATCTTCACTCTCATTCTTACTCTCACTCTCATTCTCACTTTTATTCTCACTCTCATTCTTACTCTTATTCTCATTCTCATTTTCACTCTCATTTTTATTCTTATTTTTATTCTTACTTTTATTTTCATTTTCACTCTCACTTTTACTCTCACTCTCATTCTCACTTTCACTCTCATTTTTATTTTTATTCTCATTTTCATTTTTACTTTCATTTTTATTCTCATTTTTATTCTCATTCTTATTTTCATTTTCATTTTTATTTCCACTTTTATTCTCATTCTCACTCTCATTTTCATTCTCACTTTCACTCTCACTTTCATTTTCACTTTCACTCTTACTTTTATTCTTATTTTCATTCTAACTCTAACTCTTATTCTTATTTTTATTCTCATTTTCATTTTCACTCTTATTCTCATTTTCATTTTTATTTTCATTCTCACTCTAATTTTCACTTTCATTCTCATTTTTATTTTTATTTTCATTCTCATTCTCACTTTTATTCTCACTCTTACTCTTACTCTCATTTTTATTTTCACTTTTATTTTTACTCTCACTTTTATTCTAATTCTTACTCTCATTCTTATTTTCACTTTCACTTTCATTTTCACTCTCATTCTCATTCTCATTTTCATTCTTACTTTTATTTTTACTCTAATTTTTACTTTAACTTTCACTCTCACTCTCATTTTCACTCTCATTTTCACTCTCACTTTTATTCTCACTTTTATTTTTATTTTAATTTTTACTTTCACTTTCATTCTCATTCTCATTTTCATTTTTACTTTCACTTTTACTCTCATTCTTATTTTCATTCTCATTTTCACTTTTATTTTTACTTTCATTTTCATTCTTATTTTTATTTTTATTTTTACTTTTATTTTCATTTTTATTCTCACTCTTATTTTCATTTTTATTCTCATTCTCATTTTCATTCTCATTCTCACTCTCACTTTCACTCTCACTCTCATTTTCATTCTAATTTTAATTCTCATTTTCATTTTTATTCTCATTCTCATTTTCATTTTTACTTTCACTTTTACTTTCATTCTTACTCTTATTCTCATTCTTACTTTTATTCTCACTCTCATTTTCATTTTCATTTTTATTTTTATTTTTATTTTTACTTTCATTTTTATTCTTATTTTTATTTTCACTTTTATTCTCATTTTTACTTTCATTCTCATTCTTATTTTTATTTTCACTTTTACTCTTATTTTTATTTTAACTCTAATTCTCATTTTCACTCTTATTCTTACTTTCATTTTTACTTTCATTTTTACTTTTACTTTTATTCTCACTCTCATTCTAACTTTCATTCTTATTCTCATTCTCACTTTCACTCTCATTTTTACTTTTATTTTAACTTTAATTTTCATTTTCATTTTTATTCTCACTCTTATTTTTACTCTTACTTTTATTTTTATTTTTATTCTCATTTTTATTCTAATTTTTATTTTTATTCTCATTCTTACTTTCACTTTCATTCTCATTTTCATTCTTACTTTTATTCTTACTCTTACTTTTACTCTCATTTTCACTCTTATTTTCACTTTCATTTTCATTCTTATTTTTATTTTTATTTTCATTTTTATTTTCACTTTTATTCTAATTCTCATTCTCATTCTCATTTTTATTTTAACTCTAACTCTCACTCTTATTTTCATTCTCATTCTCACTCTCACTCTCACTCTAATTCTCACTCTCATTTTCATTTTCATTTATACTTTAATTTTTATTTTAATTTTTATTTTTACTTTTATTTTTATTTTCATTTTTATTTTTATTCTTTCTTTTACTCTTATTTATATTTTCATTTTCACTCTAATTTTTATTTTAATTTTTATTTTTATTTTTAATTTTATTTTTATTTTTAATTTTATTTTTATTTTTATTCTTATTTTCATTTTTATTTTTATTCTTATCTATATTTTCATTTTCATTTTTATTTCAATTTATATTTTAATTTTTAATTTTATTTTTAATTTTATTTTCATTTACTTTCACTTTTATTTTTATTTTTATTTTTACTTTTATTTTTATTTTTATTTTTATTTTATTTATTTCTTCAATTTTTATTTTTATTCTCATTTTTACTTTTATTTTTATTTTTATTTTAATTTTTAATTTTTAATTTTAATTTTAATTTTAATTTTAATTTTAATTTTAATTTTAATTCTTATTTTAATTTTTATTTTCATTTTTATTTTATTTATTATTTCAATTTTTATTTTTATTTTTATTTTTCTTTTCATTTTTACTTTATTTATTATTTTAATTTTTATTTTTATTTTTATTTTCATTTTTATTCTTATTTTTCTTTTTCTTTTTCTTTTTTTTTTATTTTTACTTTATTTATTACTTCAATTTTAATTTTTATTTTTATTTTCATTTTCATTTATTTTTACTTTTAATTTTAACTTTAATTTTTATTTTTATTTTTATTTTTATTTTTATTTTTATTTTTATTTTCATTCTCATTCTCATTTTTATTTTTATTTTTATTTTTATATTTTTATTATTTTAATTTTAATTTTTATTTTTATTTTTATTTCTATTTTTATTTTCATTTCTATTTTTATTTTTATTTTTATTTTTATTTTTATTCTTTCTCTTACTCTCAATTTTATTTTCATTTTCATTTTAATTTTTACTTTAATTTTTACTTTTATTTTTATTTTTATTTTCATTTTCATTTTTATTTTATTTATTACTTCAATTTTTATTTTTATTTTTATTTTTCTTTTTATTTTTACTTTATTTATTATTTTAATTTTAATTTTTATTTTTATTTTCATTCTCATTTTTATTTTTATTTTTATTTTTCTTTTTATTTTTATTTTATTTATTACTTCAATTTTTATTTTTATTTTTATTTTTATTTTTATTTTTATTTTCATTTTCATTTTTATTTTCATTTTTATTTTTATTTTTACTTTAATTTTTACTTTAATTTTTATTTTCATTTTTACTTTTATTTTTATTTTTATTTTAATTTTTAATTTTTATTTTTATTTTCATTTTTATTCTCATTTTTATTTTTCTTTTTCTTTTTCTTTTCATTTTTATTTTATTTATTATTTTAATTTTAATTTTTATTTTTATTTTCATTCTCATTTTTATTTTTATTTTTATTTTTATTTTTATTTTTATTTTTATTTTTATTTTTATTTTATTTATTATTTCAATTTTAATTTTTATTTTTATTTTCATTTTCATTTATTTTTACTTTTAATTTTAACTTTAATTTTTATTTTTATTTTTATTTTTATTTTTATTTTTATTTTTATTTTCATTCTCATTCTCATTTTTATTTTTATTTTTATTTTTATATTTTTATTATTTTAATTTTAATTTTTATTTTTATTTTTATTTCTATTTTTATTTTCATTTCTATTTTTATTTTTATTTTTATTTTTATTTTTATTCTTTCTCTTACTCTCAATTTTATTTTCATTTTCATTTTAATTTTTACTTTAATTTTTACTTTTATTTTTATTTTTATTTTCATTTTCATTTTTATTTTATTTATTACTTCAATTTTTATTTTTATTTTTATTTTTCTTTTTATTTTTATTTTATTTATTATTTTAATTTTAATTTTTATTTTTATTTTCATTCTCATTTTTATTTTTATTTTTATTTTTCTTTTTATTTTTATTTTATTTATTACTTCAATTTTTATTTTTATTTTTATTTTTATTTTTATTTTTATTTTTACTTTAATTCTTACTCTAATTTTTATTTTCATTTTTACTTTTATTTTTATTTTTACTCTAATTTTTAATTTTTATTTTTATTTTCATTTTTATTTTAATTTTTATTTTCATTTTTATTCTCACTCTCACTTTTATTTTTATTTTTATTATAATTTTTATTTTTTATAAACAGTGGTTAGAGTTAGAATTAGAGTTCAATCTTCAAAAAAAAACAAATTCTTTTTATTTTACTGTATTCAATTTCTAGCAATCAAATAATTCATCAATTCTATTTCATTAAATAATTATATAACAGACATACTTTGATTAATGATCTAGCACTATTCTAATACAGATTACAAATTGATTAAGAAAAGAAAGAGAAAAGAAATCAGAAGAAAAAATCATACAAAAAGAGTTTTTATAAAGAGAAATTTGAAATAAAAGAATATCAGAAGCTGCTTCACAGTGAAATGCAGAGTAGAAAAACATTAAAAGATATATATAGAAATCATTAAAAATTATACAAACACAGAGTATGAAATAGAGAAATCATCAAAAATTATATAGAAGAATTATTAGAGACTATATAAGTGTGAAATACAGAGTAAAAGAATGTTAGAAGCTACACAGAAGAATTGTTAGAGACTATATAAATATAAAATATAAAATGAAAGAATATTAAAAACTACACAGAAAAATTGTTAGAAACTATATAAATACAGAGTATAAAGCAGAAGAACATCAAGAATTATATAAAATTATAATAGTTAGAAATAAGCAGATGCAGAAGAAGAGTTGATTGTATAAATTAATTATGAATAAATATTAATCTATCACATTATCCTTCTCTATCAGAGTGAGTGAGAACTTATAGATGTTGAAAGTGATGATATTCTTCAAAGCAGACACAGATTCTCAGATCAGACAATCATATTCTACTCATTTAATAAGATATTTATAACAGCAGTAGTTGATTCTATTATCAAGAATTGCTTCAATTTCTCACTTAAGTTTATTATCTTCTTCTACAATAACAGATAATTGTCAATCAGAGATTCTCTGTGAGAGGAATGAATTCTCAGCTGTGGATTGAAGCAGGTTTATATGAAAGATATTATAAATATCAGATAAAGTGTTGAGTCAATAATTGTGTGTATCTAACACTTTCTTCATCATATATTTGATGTGATAGTAATCTAGTATATATAAAAGATAATCTGTTTTTATATTCTTAAGATTCAGTCAGACTTTGTCTTCTATATAATATTGAGTTGCAGAATTTTTTCTGATGTTTATTTGATTTTTATAATTTTACTAAACACTGATTATTGAAGTTTCTGCTCATTTATAAACTTTCTTCAACTTGCTCACAATGTTCTCTGCTGTCTGTATAAGACTGCAGATGTACACAGTTTCTCAGAGAGTCTCAGAGAAGTTCAGAACCTCTAAATTATATCTATATAGAAGAAAAAATGAGCTTACATCTGTTGTAGCAGAATCTCAACTGTTAATCACAATCTCAGCATACAGCAGCAGATTGCTTCAGTTGTTTTGTATATAATTGCAGAACTTACAGAGAATATTCTTTATCATTTATATTATTATCTCAGTAGCTTCATCAGTCTCTGAATAATACACTGTTGATAACTTTCATTCAATTTTTAGCAATTGATATACACAGACTCAGAGTGCACTGACAAATTGACTGCCTCTATCTGATATAATGAATGAAGACAGACTGTGTATATGATAGAACAGACTTCTGATGAAGATATCTACAACTATTTCAACATTCATCTTATCACAGAACTATAGTATTACACTCTTACTGAATTGATTGATAATAACTAGAATGCTAATAGAATCTTCAATCTCAGACAAGAAAACTGCAAAATCAATAGCTATATCATATTAAATTCAGTTGAAGATAGATAGAAGCTTCAGCATCTTTTTTCAACATTCATATTATATCATCACTGAGTCACAGCAATCACAGTTGTGTACAAACTGATGTATATCTTTCAATATATCTGATCAGTAGAATTCTCAGACAATAATATTGTACATGATTTTGCATTCTGAGTGTTTAATTATCAACAAGCTATAAATTTCTTGTATGATCTGTGTTTGTAGAGATTCTGAATCAGAGATTCATCATCTATTTCAAAAGTATAAACAGTTATTATTATCAATTGAATATACTGAGATATCTGTTTTTGAATATACATCTGCAGAGAATCAGAATGCTTTGCTTTATACAGCTTCAGTAGTTTGTTGTCAGAATTCATCTGCTTCTGCTACTAATTTTCATTATTCTTCAAATAAAAGTTCTTGAGCTCAGAACTGATTGATATATATATAGAGTTCATCTGATTGTGTAGAACTTTCTATAATTGCAGAGTCAATTAATCAATGCTCTCAATGTTTCTATCTGTCATTCAAATCATCAGATGATATATTTTGTTTTTAATGAGACAGAGCATTTACAAAAGTATTCTCTACTTCAAATCAATAACAAATTGTGAATAAAAAACAGCTAAGAAACAATGATCAATACATATATCTTTCAGTGAGTTTATAAATGATTGTGAAGTACTTTAAGTTCTTATAATCAGTAACAATCTCAAACTTCTCAATGTTTATAAGTTCAGACTTTTATTCTTCAAAATATTATATAATCACTAGAAGCTTTTTGTTGTAGATCTCATAGTTGCATTCAGCAGACAACATCTTTTTCAAGATGAAGACACAAGATTATAGAATATTTTTATTATCATATTATATCAATGTTTCATCTACTACATAATCTGAGACATCTGTTTCAAGAATCATATGTTTATTCAGATCAAATGATTGCAGTATTGAAGTATTTGTGAATATACACTTCAGCTTTTTGAATGCTGCATTCACTTCATCAGTTCATTGAAATACAGCATCTTTTCAGATCAGATTCATCAGTGATTGTACAATATCAGAGAAGTCTTTGATAAATCTTCAGTAGAAGTTAACAAATTCTAGAAAGCTTCTAATTTCTTTTATCAAGACTGATATTTCTCAGTTGAGAATTGCTTCCATCTTCTTAGAATTCATACATACATCTTTTTCAGCTTTAATGATGAATTTTAGATAGATTATAGACTTAGTCTCAAAGTCACATTTATCAATATTCATTTGCAGTTCAGCTTTTCATAGATAATCAAGCACTTGTCATATATACTTACAATACTCAGTAAATGATTCATCAATGAAGATCAGAATATCATTTATATACACTGAAGCAATCTCATCAAGCAAGTCTTATAGAGCTCAGTTAATGTATTTCTGAAACATACTCAGAGCATTCACTAATTCAAAGAGAGTCACTGTTCATTCATATAATTCATAACATGTACAAAAGATAGTTAGCTATTCATCATCTTCATTAATTCTTATCTTGTAGAAGGCTGCAGAGATGTTAAGTTTCATAAATCATTTCACTTTTTCTATCTGTTTGAGTGTTTCATTGATGAGTGAGAGAAGGTATCAGTTCTTTCATATAATTTTATTGAGTTCTCAATAGTCAATACAGAATTGTAAGTTTTCTTCTGATTTTTTTGCAAACAGTACAGATGCTGCAGCAGATGAGTTGCTAATATGAATGAAGTCTTTGTCTAGTAATTTATTGAGCATTTTTTGTAGAACAAGAAGCTCATCATGTGATATACTGTAGAGAGAATTTCAGAGTAATTGTGAATCTTTATTATCTTTCTTGATAAGTTCAATTGTATAATCTATACTGTGTTCTCAGTGAGAGAGAAGCTTTTCAGCTTCTTTTTTATCAAACATTTTTGTGAAATTTTTGTACAATTCAGATAGTTTCTTGCACAGTTTCTTGAAGTTCTTGAGTTCTAATTTCTCTAATGTTTTTTTGATATCTGTCATGCTAACAGCAAACACTTGGACATTCTTCTTCTCATGCATTTGATGAATTAGTAGTTTGTATACTTCTACTGATATCTGAATGAAATCAGCAGTTCTATCAATATCTTTCTTATAAACACAGTCATTTTCTGAGAAAATAAGACAGTGGTTGTGTGTGTTCAACAAGGTTTCAAATTCTGTGAGTCATGATAGATCAAGCATTAGATTGTACTCAAGACTTTGTATTTTATATATATATACATTTTTTTTCTTATGTTCTTCTACATCAACATTAAATCTTATCATGTTGTAGAAGGCAGATTCTCTGAGATCATCAAATTCACTGAGTTTATATAGTTTGAAAAAGAAGATATACTGAAGTTTATACTTCTCAATCAGCTGAGTGTCTATAAGAGCATAATGAAGAAAACCACTGTCTATCATTACTCATATATTAACTAGATTATTTACAATGATAGAGATTATGATTGCATCTGCTTGTATCTTCTACTCAAATCTTCAGCTAGCTTTCTACTTCTTGAGCTTTTATTCACATTTTAGAGTGAGAGCTCATCTTTTCTCTGTTCTTGCCTGTCTGTGAATGACACAGTGTTCACATATGTGAGGGGTTTACTCAGAGTAATCACATTCAGACATTGATTTATGAAGTGCTCTGACTTGTCACAGTGTATGCAGACTTCTCTGACAATTTGATCAGTGATATTCTTCTCTGAGACATTGAAGACTCTCAAGCAACTTGTGTTTATATGTGAGACTCAGTTCATTGATTCTGATTCAGAGATGAGAAATGCTGCAAAGCAGTTCAGAGTATACACATTTGTTCAACAGAATTCTCTGCAATTTTGAAACATGCAGAACTGAAACAGATCATTGTTCAACAGACAAAAATCAGTACAGAATTCACTGTATATTGAGAGCTTCAGATACTCTATACTTCAGTTATACAACTGAAAGTTCAAATTCTTGAACAATATATTGATCTTGACAGTGTCATTTCAGTCTTGCTCATCTGCTTCTAGAAGTTTGTGATTGAATTCAGAAAGATAAATTGTCAACACAATATTTATCTGATAAGTCTGATTAAGTCAGTTCAATATCTTGACTTAAAGTGTAGAATTGAGAAAGAGAGAGTTGAGTTGTTGAAAGACTAGCTCTGACATATGCTGATGATTCTGACAATGATTTATTCAGAGTTGCAATTTTACTAATATATCATCATTCAATCTGCTATGAATATATCATGCTTGATTGAATAGTGAGTCTATTGCTTGTTCATCAATGTTCAATTTGGCATTCATTTTTGACTTTCACATAAGATAGAGTGCTAGATCTCTTTTGTATTTATCAAAAATTGAAAGCTTCTCTCTTGAGAGCTTTTCATGAAAGGTGAGTGTAGAAGAAATGATGAATGTGAAAGTGTTTATCTCAGCAAATCATTGTTGCAATTCAGTTATCTATAGTGTCTACTGCTGAAGAATGCTTCATAGATCTAAGTTATCATCCACTGCATTCAGATGCAGTGAATGTTTGTAGAATTGTTTATAGTTCATTTCAATATCTAAGAATATGTAATAATAATAAAAAAAAAAAAAGAAATATTTGTAGATATTTGATTCTCTCACAGACACTATTCACAGTGTTGCAGTGCTAAGCTTTGTCAAGCTTCTTCATAAACACTATTCACAGCATTACAGTTCATAGACACTTGAATCTTGTAGAACATAATTGATTGTATTTCAGATATTTAGACATAACAGTCTATATAACTAACAATAGAGGCATTCAGACTCATGAGAAATCTCTTATAACAACTAGACATTCAGATCTGTAAACAATACACTCAGATGTAAGAACTAATAATGTAACAGATGTACTTCGATTAACGATTTGATACTATTCTAATTACAGATTACAAATTGATTAAGGAAAGAAAGAGAAAAGAAATCAGAAGAAAAGGTCATATGAAGGAGGTTCTTATAGAGGAAAGTTCAGAGTGGAAGAATATCAGAAGCTGCTCCACAGTGAAGTGTGAAGTGGAAGAACATTAAAAGATACATATAAGAATTGTTAGAAGCTACACAAGCGTGGAACATGGGGTGGAGGAATCATTGAGAGCTATATGGAAGAATTGTTAGAGACTATGTGAGTGCGGAACACAGAGCAGGAGAATGTAAGAAGCTACACAGAAGAATTATTAGAGACTACACAAGTGTGAAACACAGAGCAGAAGAATGTAAGAAGCTATGTGAAAGAATCATTAGAGACTACATGAGTGTGAAGCATGGAGTGAAAGAATGTTAAGAGCTACACAGAAGAATTGTTAGAAACTATATGAGTGCAGAGCACAGAGTGAAAGAACATTGAGAATTACATGAGATCACAACAGTCAGAAACAAGCAGATGCAGAAGAAGAGTTGATTGCATAAGTTAATTACTAACAGATGCTAACCCATCACATTATCCCCCTCTATCAGAGTGAGTGAGAACTTGTAGGTGTCGAGGGCAGCAGTGTCCTTCAAGGCAGACACAGATTCTCAGATCAGATGATTGTATTCTACTCATTTGATGAGATATTCACAGTGATGATGGTTGGTTCTATTATCAAGAATTGCTTTGATTTCCCACTTGAGTTTGTTGTCTTCTTCTATAATGATGAGTGGCTGTCAATCAGAGGTTCTCTGTGAGGGGAATGGATTCTCAGCTGTGGGTTGGAGCAGGTTTGTATGAAAGATGTTGTGGATGTCAGATGGGATGTTGAGTTGATAATTGTGTGTGTCTAGCACATCCTTCACTGTATATTTGATGTGATGATAATCTAGTGTATACAAGGAGTGATCTGTTCTTATATTCTTGAGATTCAGTCAGACTTTGTCTTCTATATGATATTGAATTGCAGAACTTCTTCTGATGTTTGCTTGATTCTTGTAATCTTACTGAGTGCTGATCATTGAAGCTTCTGTTCATTTGTGAATCTTCTTCAGCTTGCTCATGATATTCTCTGCTGTCTGTATGAGGCTGCGGGTGTACATGGTTTCTTGGAGAGTCTCAGAAAAGTTCAGAACCTCTAAGTTGTATTCATATAGAAGAAAGAATGAGCTTACATCTGTTGTAGTGAAATCTCAACTGTTAATTGCAATCTTAGTGTGTGGCAGCAGATTGCTTCAGTTGTTTTGTGTGTAATTACAGAACTTACAGAGGATGTTCTTTACTGTTTGTATCATTTTCTTGATAGCTTCATCAGTCTCTGAGTGGTATGCTGTTGATAACTTTTGTTTGATTCTTAATAATTGGCATATGCAGGCTCAGAGTGTGCTGATGAATTGACTGTCTCTATCTGACACAATGAATGAAGGCAGACTGTGTATACAATAGAATAGGCTTCTGATGAAGGCATCTGCAACTACTTCAGTGTCCATCTTGTCACAGAGCTGTAGTATTATGCTCTTGCTGAGTTGATTGACAATGACTAGAATGTTTGTAGAATCTTCACTTTTGAGTAAGAAAACTGCAAAATCAATAGCTATATTGCACCAAGTTCAGTTGAGAACAGATAGAGATTTCAGCATCTTTTTTCAGTGTTCATATCATGCTGTCACTGAGCTGCAGTGATCACAGTTGTGTACAAACTGATGTATGTCTTTCAACATATCTGATCAGTAGAATTCTCAGACAACAATGTTGTACATGATTTTGTGTTCTGAGTGCTTAGTCATTGATGAGTCATGAATTTCTTGCATGATCTGTGTTTATAGAGGTTCTGAATTGAGGACTCATTATCTATCTTGAAAGTGTAAGTGATTGTCATTATTGATTGAATATGCTGAGATATCTGTTCTTGAGTATACACCTGTGGGGAATTGAGGTGCTTTACTTTGTATGACTTTGATGACTTACTGTCAGAATTCATCTGCTTCTGCTGTTAGTCTCCATTGTTCTTTGAGTGAGGGTTCTTGAGCTCAGAACTGGTTGATATGTATGTGGGGTTCATCTGATTGTGTAGAACTTTCTATGATTGTGGGGTTGATTAACTGATGCTCTTGATGTTTTCATCTGTCATCTAAGTCATCAGATGGTATATCTTATTCTCAGTGGGACAGAGCATCTGCAAGAGTGTTCTCTACTTCAGATTGATAATGAATTGTGAATAAAAAATGACTAAGAAACAATGATCAATGCATATGTCTCTTGATGAGCTTATAAGTGATTGTGAAGTATTCTAAGTTTTTATAATTGATAACAATCTCAAACTTCTCAACACTCATAAGTTCAAACTCTCATTCTTCAAGGCATTGTATGATTGCTAGAAGCTCCTTGTTGTAGATCTTGTAGTTGCATTCAGCAGATGACATCTTTTTTGAGATGAAGACACAGAGTTGTAGAACATCTTCATTATCATATTGTATTAGTGCCTCATCTACTACATAATCTGAAGCATCTGTTTTGAGAATTGTATGCTTATCTGAATTGAATGATTGCAGCATTGAAGTGCTTGTGAACATACACTTCAGCTTTTTGAATGCTGCATTCACTTCATCAGTTCATTGAAATACAGCATCTTTCTGAGTCAGATCTGTCAGTGATTGTACAATATTGAAGAAGTCTTTGATAAATCTTCAGTAGAAGTTGATGAATTCTAGAAAGCTTCTAGTCTCTTTTACTGAGACTGATGCCTCTCAGTTGAGAATTGCTTTCATTTTCTTAGAATCCATGCATATGCCTTTTTCAGCTTTGATGATGAATTCTAGATAGATTGTAGACTTGGTCTCAAAGTTGCATTTGTCAATGTCCACTTGCAGTTCAGCTTTTCATAGATGGTCAAGAACTTGTTGTATGTGCTTATGATGCTCAGTGAGCAATTCATCAATGAAGATCAAGATATCATTCATGTATACTGAGGTGATCTCATCAAGCAGATCTCATAGAGCTCAGTTAATGTATTTCTGAAATGTACTCAGAGCATTCACTAATTCAAAGAGGGTCACTGTTCATTCATATAATCTGTAATGCATATGAAAGACAGTTAGCCATTCATCATCTTCATTAATCCTTATCTTGTAGAAGACTGCAGAGATGTCAAGTTTCATAAATCATTTTACTTTTTCTATCTGTTTGAGTGTTTCATTGATGAGTGAGAGAGGGTATTAATTCTTCTGTGTAATCTTGTTGAGTTCTTGATAATCAATGCAGAATTGTAAGCCTTCTTCTGATTTCTTTGCAAACAGTACAGATGCTGCAGTGAGTGAGTTGCTAACACAAATGAAGTCTTTGTCTAGTAATTCATTGAGTGTTTTTTGTAGAATGAGAAGCTTGTCATGTGATATACTGTAGAGAGAACCTCAGAGCAGTTGTGAGTTCTTATCATCTTTCTTAATGAGCTTGATTGTATGATCTATGCCAGGTTCTCAGTGAGGAGAAAGCTTTTCAGCTTCTTTCTTGTTGAACATATCTGTGAAGTCTTTGTATGATTTGAGTAGTTTCTTATGCAGTTTCTTGAGATCTTTGAGTTCTAACTTTTCTAATACTTTCTTGATATCTGCTATACTAGCAGCAAACACTTGAATGTTCTTCTTCTCATGTGTTTGATGAATTAGTAGTTTGTACACTTCCACTGATATCTGAGTGAGATCAGTGGTTCTATTGACATTCTTCTTGTAAACACAGTCATCTTCTGGGAAAATAAGACAGTGGTTGTGTGCATTCAACAAGGTTCCAAATTCTGTGAGCTATGATAGACTGAGCATTAGATTGTACTCAAGGTTTTGTATTTTGTATGTGTATATATTCTTTTTCTTATGTCCTTCTATGTTGACATTAAATCTTATCATGTTGTAGGAGGTGGATTCTCTGGGGCTGTCAAATTCACTGAGTTTATGTGGTTTGAAAAAGAGGATATGCTGGAGCTTATACTTCTCAATCAGCTGGGTGTCTATAAGAGTGTAGTGAAGAAAACCACTGTCTATCATTGCTCATATATTGACTAAGCTATTTACAATGACAGAGATTATGATTGTGTCTGCTTGCATCTTCTGCTCAAATCTTCAGCTAGCTTTTTGCTTCTTAAACTTTCATCTGTATTTTAGAGCAAGAGCTAATCTTTTCTCTGTTCTTGCTTATCCGCGGGCGATGCAGTGTTCATGTGTGTGGGGGGTTTACTCAGAATGATCACATTCAGACATTGATTTGTGAAGTGCTCTGACTTGTTGCAGTGTATGCAGACTTCTCTGACAATTCAGTCAGCAGTGTTCTTCTCTGAGATGTTGAGGACTCTCAGATGACTTACATTTATGTGTGGAACTCAGTTCATTGATTCTGATTCAGAGATGGAGGATGCTGCAGAGTGGTTTGAGATGTATACATTTGTTCAGTGAAATTCTCTACAATTTTGAAGTGTGTGGAACTGAGACAGATCATTGTTCAACAGACAAAGATCAGTATAGAATTCACTGTATATTGAAAGCTTTGAATGCTCTATACTTCAGTTATGCAATTGAAAGTTCAAGTTCTTGAACAATATGTTGATCTTGACAGTGTCATCTCAGTCTTGCCCATCTGCTTCTAGAAGCTTGTGATTGAATTCAGAAAGATAAATTGCCAACACAACATTCATCTGATGAGTTCAATTAAGCCAGTCTAACACCTTGACTTGAAGTGTAGAATTGAGGAAGAGAGAGTTGAGTTGTTGAAAGACTAGCTCTGATATACACTGATGATTCTGACAATGACTCATTCAGAGTTGGAATTTTGCTAATGCATCACCATTCAATCTGCTATGAATATATCACACTTGATTGGATAGTGAGTCTATTGCTCATTCATTGATGTTCAATTTGGTGTTTGCTTTTGACTTTCACATGAGATAGAGTGCTAGGTCTCTCTTGTATTTGTTGAGGATTGGAAGCTTCTCTCTTGGAGGCTTTTCATGAGGCGTGGGTGTAAAAGGAATGGTGAATGTGGGAGTGCTTATTTCAGCAAGTCATCATTGCAATTCAGCCATCTGTAGTGTCTGTTGCTGAAGAATGCTTCATAGATCTAAGTTGTCATCCACTGTGTTCAGATGCAGTGGATGTTTGTAGAATTGTTCATAGTTCATTTCAATATCTAAGAACATATAATAATAATAAAAGAAAAGGAATACTTGTAGACACTCAGTTCTCTCACAGACACTATTCACAGTGTTGTGATGCTAAGCTTGATCAAGCTTCTTTGTGAATGCTATTCACAGTGTTACAGTTCATAGACACTCAGGTCTTATAGAACACAGTCAATTGTGTTTCAGATGCTTAGACACAACAGTCTATATAACTAATGATAAAAGCACTCAGACTCATGAGGGATCTCTTGTAATGACTAGACACTCAGATCTGTAAACAATGCATTTGAGTGTAAGAACTGATAACAACACACTCAGATGTAAGAACTAATAATGAGACACTCAGATCTTAAATGCAGAAGAATCAATTCATAATATAATGAGTGTACTTCAATTAACAATTTGATACTATTCTAATTACAGATTACAAATTGATTAAGGAAAGAAAGAGAAAAGAAATCAGAAGAAAAGATCATATGAAGAGGATTCTTATAGAGGAAAGTTCAGAATGGAAGAATATCAGAAGCCACTCCACAGTGGAGTGCAGAGCAGAAAAACATTAAGAGATACATGTAAGAATTGTTAGAAGCTACACAAGCACAGAATGTGGGGTGGAGAAATCATTGAGAGCTACACAGAAGAATCATTAGAGACTATGCAAGCACAGAACACAGAGTAGAAGAATGTAAGAAGCTACATGAAAGAATCATTAGAGACTACATGAGCACAGAACACAGAGTGGGAGAACATAAGAAGCTACATGGAAGAATTGTTAGAGACTACACAAATGCAGAGCATGGAGTGGAAGAACATTAAGAGCTACACAGAAGAATCATTAGAAACTACACAAGTGCAGAGCACAGAGCGGAAGAACATCAAGGGTTACACGAGGTCACAACGGCCAGGAACAAGCGGGTGCAGGAGGGGAGTTGATTGCGTAAGTTAATTACTAACAGGTGCTAACCCGTCACAAATAATGAGACACTCAGATTTTAAACACAGAAGAATCAATTGTAATGATCTAGCACTATTTTAATACAGATTATAAATTGATTAAGAAAAGAAAAAGAAAAGAAATCAGAAGAAAAGATTGTACAAAGAGGGTTTTTATAGAGAAAAGTTCAGAGTGAAAGAATATCAGAAGCTACTTCACAGTGAAGCACAGAGCAGAAGAACATTAAGAAATATATATAAGAATTATTAGAAACTACACAAATGCAGAGTGTGAAATGAAGAAATTATCAAGAGCTACATGAAAGAATTGTTAGAGACTATATAAGTGTGAAACATGAAGCAGAAGAATATTAGAAGCTATACAGAAGAATTATTAGAGACTATATAAATGCAGAGCACAAAGTAGAAGAACATTAAGAGCTACACAGAAGAATCATTAAAAACTATATAAATATAAAATATGAAGTGAAAGAACATCAACAGTTACATGAGATTACAACAGTCAGAAACAAGCAGATGCAGAAGAGAAGTTGATTGTATAAGTTAATTACTAATAGATGCTAACTCATTACAAATTGATAACATTATATATATATAGACTGACTGTGTGATCATATATAAAACTGAGACTAAATATAAGATAAAATAGTTTATTAATAGAATATAGTTGTTTTAAAGAAAAATAAATATTCAGTCTGAAAAAAAAAATATCAACATTTTTTTATTAAAAAAAATAATATATATATTATATATACAGAGTTAGACTATAACTATCACATTTATCTTCATTTTCAATAGTATTATCAATATTATTATCAAAGTTATTGTAAGTAGATGAGAGATCTGCAAGTATATTCATATCAATATATCAATAATAATCTTCAAAAAAAAAGTAGAATATAATGCAGTGAAAGATATAATAAACTGTAAAAGTCAATATATATAAAACTCAAATCAGTACTAAATTGTTGTAGTATCAGAAGAATAATATGAAAATGATGAGAGTTATTGAAAATATTCTGTATAACAATTGCAATTTCTGAAACAGTAGATAGATTCTCTCAGCAGTGATTATTATCTATTTTCAATTATATAATAAAGTTCAAATCAATATATACAGCATATATATATATATGTATTGATTTAGCATTTCAGAGAAGACACAGACAATGTCTGCACTTCAAAAGCCTTTCAAAAAACATGAGAATATACTACACTGAAGAAATCTCTATATATACAGTAATGATAGACACAGAATTCAGATAACAACTTTTGAGAAGATTTAGTTTATATAGACTATTCATTCACTTCTGATCTGATATATGATCATTTATGATGGAGATAATCAAAGCACACAAGTGTTATGACAGAGCAATTGCTTGCAGAGAGCAGTGGCAGAGCAATTGCTTGTAGTGAATAGTAGCAGAGTAATTACTCACAGAGAGCAGCAGCAGAGTGATTGCTTGCAGAGAGAGCAGAGACAGAGTGAAGACAGAGCAAAAATAGAATGAATATATACAGCAGAGCTGTCTTATAATATCTTTTATATAGACTGATAAAATTGAATAAAAGAATTAATTTTAGAAATATTAGCAATCAATAATATAATAGAAAAATATAGAAAAGTAAATAAGTAAACAGTAAATAATATAATACAAATATAATTAAATATATTAGAATGTATGATAAAATTTATATTTATATAAAACAGATATTTTCATCTGATTTAAACTTTAACAGCTCTTACAGATTATAGAATTTTCTCTGTATTTGAAATAATATCAAATTGTAACAGACGTACTTCGATTAATGATTTGGTACTATTCTAATTACAGATTATGAATTGATTAAGAAAAGAAAGAGAAAAGAAATCAGAAGAAAAGGTCATACAAAGAGGGTTCTTATAGAGGAAAGTTCAGAGTGGAAGAATATCAGAAGCCACTTCACAGTGAAGTGTGAAGCAGAAGAACATTAAGAAGTACATATAAGAATCATTAGAAGCTACACAAGTGCAGAACATGAAGTGAGAGAATCATTGAGAGCTATATGAAAGAATTATTAGAGACTATATAAATGCAGAACACAGAGTGAAAGAATATAAGAAGCTACACAGAAGAATTGTTAGAGACTATATGAATGTGAAGTATGGAATGAAAAAATGTTAAAAGCTATGCAGAAGAATTGTTAGAAACTATATGAGTGCAGAGCACAGAGTGAAAGAACATTGAGAGTTATGTGAGATCACAATAGTCAGAAACAAGCAGATGCAGAAGAGGAGTTGATTGCATAAGTTAATTACTAATGAGTGCTAATCTGTCACATTATCCCCCTCTATCAGAGTGAGTGAGAACTTGTAGATGTTGAGGGTGGTGGTGTTCTTCAAGACAGATATGAGTTCCCAGATCAGATGATTGTATTCTACTCATTTGATGAGGTATTCACAGCAGTGGTGGTTGATTCTATCATCAAGAATTGCTTCAATTTCCCACTTGAGTTCATTGTCTTCTTCTACAATGATGGGTGGCTGTCAATTGAAGATTCTCTGTGAGAGGAATGGATCCTCGGCTGCAGATCAGAGCAGGTTTGTATGAAAGATGTTGTGAATGTCAGACAGAGTGTCAAGTTGATAATCATGTATGCCTAGCACTTCCTTCACTGTATACTTGACATGATGATAATCTAGCATACACAAGAAGTAATCTGTTCTTATGTTCTTGAGATTCAGTCAGATTTTGTCTTCTATGTGATATTGAGTTGCAGAACTTCTTCTGATGTTCATTTGATTCTTATAATCTTACTGAGTACTGATCATTGAAGCTTCTGCTTATTCATGAACTTTCTTCAGCTTGCTCATGATGTTCTCTGCTGTCTGTATAAAGCTGTGGGTGTATGTGATTTCTTGAGAAGTCTCAGAGAAGTTCAGAATCTCTAAGTTGTATCTGTGTAGAAGAAAGAATGAGCTTATGTCTGTTGTACTGAAATCTCAACTGTTAATTGCAATCTCAGCATGTGGCAGCAGATTGCTTCAGTTGTCTTGTGTGTAATTACAGAACTTACAGAGAATGTTTTTTATCATTTGTATCATTCTCTCAGTAGCTTCATCAGTCTCTGAGTGGTACACTGTTGATAACTTTTGTTCAATTCTTAATAATTGACATATACAGGCTCAGAGTGCACTGACAAATTGACTGTCTCTATCTAACACAATGAATGAAGGCAGACTGTATATACAATAGAACAGACTTCTGACAAAGACATCTGTAACTACTTCAGCATTCATCTTATCACAGGGCTGTAGTATTATGCTCTTGCTGAGTCAGTTGACAATGACTAGAATGTTTATAGAACCTTCACTTTTGAATAAGAAAACTACAAAATCAATAGCTATATCACATCAAGTTCAGTCAGAGACAGATAGAAGCTTCAGTATCTCTTTTCAGTGTTCATGTCATATCATCACTGAGCTGCAGTGATTACAGTTGTATATGAACTGGCATATATCTTTCAACATATCTAGCCAGTAGAATTCTCAGACAACAATGTTGTACATGATTTCATATTCTGAGTGTTTGATCATCAATGAGTCATGAATTTCTTGCATGATCTGTGTTTGTAGAGATTCTGAATTGGGGACTCATCATCTATCTCAAAAGTGTAAGCAGTTGTCATTGTCAATCAAATATGCTGAGATATTTGTTCTTGAGTATACATCTGTGAGGAATTGAGGTGCTTTGCTTTATACAGCTTTGATGACTTGTTGTCAGAATTCATCTGTCTCTGCTGCTAGTCTTCATTGTTCTTTGAGTGAGGGTTCTTGAGCTTGAGACTGGTTGATATGTATGTGGGGTTCATCTGATTGTGTAGAACTTTCTATGATTGCAGAGTTGATTAACTGATACTCTCAGTGTTTTCATCTGTCATTCAAGTCATCAGATGGCATATCTTATTCTCAGCAGAACAGAGCATTCATAAGAGTGTTCTCTACTTCAGATCAATAACAAATTGTGAACAAAAAACAGCTAAGAAACAATGATCAACACATATATCTCTCAGTGAGCTTATAAGTGATTGTGAAGCACTTTAGATTCTTATGATCAGTAACAATCTCAAATCTCTCAACACTCATGAGTTCAGATTTTCATTCTTTGAGATATTATATGATCACTAGAAGCTCTTTGTTGTAGATCTTATAGTTGCATTCAGCAGACAACATCTTTTTCAAGATGAAGGCACAAGATTGTAGAACATTTTCATTGTCATATTGCATCAGTGCTTCATCTACTACATAATCTGAGGTGTCTGTTTTAAGAATTATATGCTTATCTGAATCAAATGATTGCAGCATTGAGATATTTGTGAATATACACTTCAGCTTTTTGAATGCTGCATCTGCTTTGTCAGTTCATTGAAATACAGTGTCTTTTCAAGTCAGATTCATTAGTGATTGTATGATATTGAAGAAGTTCTTGATAAATCTTCAATAGAAGTTGACAAATTCTAGAAAGCTTCTAATCCCTTTTACTGAGACTGATGTCTTTCAATTGAGGATTGCTTCCATCTTCTTAGAATTCATATGTATATCTTTTTCAGCTTTGATGATGAATTCTAGATAGATTGTAGACTTGGTCTCAAAGTTGCATTTGTCAATGTTCACTTGCAGTTCAGCTTTTCATAGATGGTCAAGAACTTGTTGTATGTGTTTACAATGCTCAGTGAACAATCCATCAGTGAAGATCAAGATATCATTCATGTACACTGAGGCAATCTCATCAAGCAGATCTCATAGAGCTCAGTTAATGTATTTCTGAAACATATTTGAAGTGTTCACTAATTCAAAGGAGGTCACTGTTCATTTGTATAATTTATAATGTATATGAAAGGCAGTTAGTCATTCATCATCTTCATTAATCCTTATCTTGTAGAATGCTGCAGAGATGTCAAGTTTCATAAATCATTTTGCTTTTTCTATCTGTTTGAGTGTTTCATTGATGAGTGGAAGAAGATATTGATTCTTCTGTGTAATCTTGTTGAGTTCTTGATAGTCAACACAGAATTGTAAGTCATCTTCTGATTTCTTCACAAACAGTACAGATGCTGCAGTGAATGAGTTGCTAATATAAATGAAGTTTTTGTCTAGTAATCTGTTGAGCATTTTTTGTAGGACAAGAAGCTTGTTGTGTGACATGCTGTAGAGAGAATCTCAGAGTGGTTGTGGATTCTTACCATCTTTCTTGATGAGCTCAATTGTATGATCTATATCAGATTCTCAATGAGAGGGAAGCTTTTCAGCTTCTTTCTCATCAAACACATCTGCAAAGTCTTCATACAATTCAGATAGTTTCTTGTGCAGTTTCTTGAAGTCTTTGAGTTCTAACTTTTCTAACACTTTTTTGATATTCATCATACTAGCAGTGAACACTTGGATGTTCTTCTTCTCATGTGCTTGATGAATTAGTAGTTTGTACACTTCTGCTGATATCTGGGTGAGATCTGCAATTCTATCAACATTCTTCTCATAAACACAGTCATCTTCTGAGAAAATAAGACAGCAGTTGCATGCATTCAACAAGGTTCCAAATTCTGTGAGTCATGATAGACTGAGCATTAGATTGTACTCAAGATCTTGTATTTCATATGTGTATATATTCTTTTTCTCATGTTCTTCTATGTTGATGTTAAATCTTATCATGTTGTAGGAGGCTGATCCTCTGAAGCCATCAAATTCACTGAGCTTACACAGCTTGAGAAAGGGGATACACTGAAGCTTATGCTTCTCAATCAGCTGAGTGTCTATAAGAGTGTAATGAAGAAAATCACTGTCTATCATTGCTCATATGTTGACTAGACTATTTACAATGACAGAGATTATAATTGTGTCTGCTTGCATCTTCTGCTCAAATCTTCAGCTAACTTTCTGCTTCTTGAGCTTTCATTCATATTTTAGAGTGAGAGCTTGTCTTTTCTCTGTTCTTGTCTGTCCATGGGCGACACAGCATTCACATGCATGAGGGGTTTACTCAGAGTGATTGTATTTGAACATTGATTCATGAAGTGTTCTGACTTGTCACAGTGTATGCAGACTTCTCTGACAATTCAGTCAGTGATGTTCTTCTCTGAGACATTGAGAACTCTCAGATGACTTGTGTTTATGTGTGAGACTCAGTTCATTGATTCTGATTTGAAGGCAGAGGGTGCTGCAGAGTGGTTTGAGATGTATGCATTTGTTCAGTGAAATTCTCTGTGATTTTGAAGTGCACAGAACTGAGACAGATTATTGTTCAACAGACAAAGATCAGTGCAGAATTTGCTGTATATTTAGAGCTTCAGATACTCTACACTTCAGTTATACAACTGAAAGTTCAAGTTCTTGAACAATATATTGATCTTGACAGTGTTGTCTCAGTCTTGCCCATCTGCTTCTAAAAGCTTGTGATTGAATTCAGAAAGATAAATTGCCAACACAACATTCATCTGATGAGTTTGATTAAGCCAGTTCAATGTCTTGGCTTGAAGTGTAGAATTGAGAAAGAGGGAGTTGAGTTGTTGAAAGACTAACTCTGATGTACACTGATGATTCTGGCAATGACTCATTCAGAGTTGGAATTTTGCTAACACATTGCCATTCAATCTGCTATGGATATATCATGCTTGATTGGATAGTGAGTCTATTGCTCATTCATCAATGTTCAATTTGATGTTCACTTTTGACTTCCACACAAGATAGAGTGCTAGGTCTTTCTTGTATTTGTCAAGAATTGAAAGCTTCTCTCTTGAGAGCTTTTCATGAGATGCAGATGTAGAAGGAACAGTGAACACAGAAGTGCTCATCTCAGCAAGTTGTTATTGCAATTCAGTCATCTGTAGCATCTGCTGCTGGAGGATGCTTTGTAGATCTAAGTTATCATCTGCTGTGTTTGAATGCAGTGGGTGTTTGTAGAATTGTTTGTAGTTCATTTCAATGTCTAAGAACATGTAATAATAATAAAAAAAAAGAAAAAAGAAATATTTGTAGACACTCAGTTCTCTCACAGACACTATTTGCAGTGTTGCAGTACTAAGCTTGATCAAGCTTCTTCATGAATACTATTCACAGTGTTACAGTTTGTAGACACTCAGACCTTGTAGAACATGATTGATTGTGTTTCAGACACTTAGACATAACAGTCTATATAACTAATAATGAGAGCACTCAGACCCACAAGAAATCTCTTGTAACAACTAGACACTTGAGTCTGTAAACAATGCACTCAGACATAAGAACTGGTAATGATGCACTCAGATGTAAGAACTAATAACAAGACACTCAGATCTTAAACACAGAAGAATCAATTCATAATGTAATGAGCATACTTCAATTAACAATTTGATACTATCCTAATTACAGATTATGAATTGATTAAGGAAAGAAAGAGAAAAGAAATCAGAAGAAAAGATCATATGAAGAGGGTTCTTATAGAGGAAAGTTTGAGGCAGAAGAATATCAGAAGCTGCTCCACAGTGAAGTGCAGAGCAGAAGAATATTAAGAGATATATGTAAGAATTGTTAGAAGCTACACAAGCACAGAATGTGGGGTGGGAGAATCATTGAGAGCTATATGAAAGAATCATTAGAGACTATACAAGCACAGAACACAGAGCAGAAGAACATAAGAAGCTACACAGAAGAATCATTAGAGACTACACAAGCACAGAGCACAGAGCAGAAGAATGTTAAGAGCTATGTAGAAGAATTGTTAGAAACTACACAAATGCAGAGCACAGAGTGGAAGAACATTGAGGGTTACATGAGGTCACAACAGCCAGAAACAAGCGGGTGCAGGAGGGGAGTTGATTGCGTAAGTTAATTACTAACGGGTGCTAACCCGTCACACAAATCATCAATAATCAGATAATCAAAATATGAATTCTATTTATATTTAAAAGATATAAATATCAGAACAGAGTTGTAGTTTTAAATATATCTATAAAAATATTTTATATCAGTTGTATTATTACTAAAAAGTTTATATAGCTCTAATGAAAATTCTCTGACAGATAACAGTCTCACAGTATCTTTTATACAGTATATGAAAAATATTGAAAATGTTTTTAATAATTTATTTACACATTTATTAATTCAATATTTAGCTCTGCAGAGAGAGCAGTAGACATTCATTTAATCAAAATTAAATAATTGACAATGATAAATATAAAAAGTGAAAGTCACAGAGAATAGATTAATAACTGTAAATAATTAAAGAATTAACAACTGATTCAGAAATAGTTGAATCAATTTAAAAATTAAAATCATTAAAAATCAACTGATTCAGTAAATTTATATATATATAATCAGTAAACTCATCTACTGCAGAATCTGCAGTAGCAGTTGTCAAATAATAATATTTAATATTATAGATATATTTATAATTGAGAGTTCAGCAGTCAATACAGTTCTTGAAAATATAAATAACAGTGTAAAATAAATGAGATAGATAATTTTCACAGTATATATCACAGTGTAACAACTCAACTGTGAGAATTGATGACAGTGTAAAAAATGAATAGTAGAAAATAGTAAATAGTATAGTGAATGATAATAATAATAGTAAATCTAGTAGTAATAATAGTAGCTAATTACTAAAAAGAAAAAAAGAAAGAGAAGAATATATACAAAATATATATATTTATATATATATACATATAAAAATAGCAATAACAAGAATATAATGAAAAGAAATAAAAATAAACAAAGAGAATATAATAAGAAAATAATAAATAAATGTATTATATCAATTTATTATAAGTTAAGTATAGAAACAACTATATCTCTCAATGATAGATGAAAGATTTGAATTGAATATATCTCATATATATAATACTGAATTTGATAGTATGTAGAGTATATACAGAATAATGCATTGAATTGAGACTGTTCAAATATACTAAAAAAATGAAAATCTCAACACACTGAGCAGAGACATATAAAATGAGTATATTAATGAATATATATAGATTATAATAAATATAGAGAAGAGTATAAAAAATATAAATATAATAAAAAATATTTATAAAGAAAAAAATAAAAATTAATATTAGAGTTGTATTATAATAGATTAATATCTGTTAATAATTAACTTATACAATTAACTTTTTTTTTATATTTATTTATCATTTATACAATCAATTTTTCTTTTGTATTTATTTATTTTTATTATTATATTCTATATTTATATAGTCTCTAACAATTCTTTTGTGTAATCTCTTCTATCTTATATTTCATATTTGTATAGTTCTAATAATTTTTCATATAATTCATAATATTCTTCTATTCTGTATTCACTGTGAGACAGTTTTTTTCACTTTGATTTTCTTTTTATAAAAATTCTCTTTATATAATTTTTTCTTTTGATTTCTTTTCTCTTTCTTTTCTTAATCAATTCATAATCTGTATTTAGAATAGTGCTAGATTGTTAATTGAAGTATGTCTGTTATATATACAGAGAGTCATTCAATTCATTCATGAATTTAATGAGATTTATATAATATTATATAAGATTATATTACAGTATTTTTTTCAGAGAAAAAATTGATTTTTCTATAATATAAAAAGAGAATTTATATATTCTATAATCTCAATATCTAATCATTAAATCTGAATTTTTTGAATATATTATTATATTATCTTTTATATTTTAATTTTTGTAAAGTTTTAAAAATTTTTTATAATATAAATAATTAATTTTTATACTACTATTTATGTAGATATATTATCTGCAATAAATATATTCTTTATAATAAATATACTATTTATAATGAATATATTATCTGCAATAAATATATTATCTACAATGAATGCATTATCTGCAATAGATGCATTATCTGCAATAGATATACTATCTACAACAAATGCATTATCTGTAATAGATGTATTATATACAATAGATATACTATCTACAACAAATACAGCATCTGCAATAGATATATTATTTACAATAAATACACTATCTGCAATAAATACATCATCTGCAATAGATGTACTATTTGCAATAAATGCATCATTTACAATGAATGTACTATTTACAATGAATATATTATCTGCAATAAATATACTATCTGCAATGAATTCATCATCTATAATGAATGTATTATCTGTAATAAATATACTATCTGCAATAAATATACTATCTGTAATAAATGCATTATCTGCAATGAATATACTATCTGCAACAAATACATTATCTGTAATGAATGTACTATTTGCAATGAATATACTATCTGTAATAAATATACTATCTGCAATGAATTCATCATCTGCAATGAATGTACTATCTGCAATAAATGTATTATCTACAATGAATGTACTATCTGCAACAGATATACTATCTGCAATAGATATACTATCTGCAATAGATACATCATCTGCAATAGATACATCATCTGCAATAGATGTACTATCTATACTAAATACATTATCTGCAACAGATGCATCATCTGCAATAGATGTACTATCTGCAATAAATATACTATCTACAATAAATATACTATCTATAATGAATTTATCATCTGCAACAGATACATCATCTGCAATGAATGTACTATTTACAATGAATATACTATCTGTAATAAATATACTATCTGCAATGAATTCATCATCTGCAATGAATGTACTATCTGCAACAGATGTACTATCTCCATCAGATGCATCATCCACAATGAATGTACTATCTGCAACAGATGTACTATCTGCACTGAATGCATCATCTGCAATAGATGTACTATCTGCAACAAATGCATCATCTGCAATAGATGTACTATCTACAATGAATTTATCATCTGCAACAGATACATCATCTGCAATGAATGTACTATTTGCAATGAATATACTATCTGTAATAAATATACTATCTGCAATGAATTCATCATCTGCAATGAATGTACTATCTGCAACAGATGTACTATCTGCACTGAATGCATCATCTGCAATGAATGTACTATCTGCACTGAATGCATCATCTGCAATGAATGTACTATCTGCAATAGATGTACTATCTGCACTGAATGCATCATCTGCAATGAATGTACTATTTGCAATGAATGCATCATCTGCAATAAATGTACTATCTGCAACAAATGTGCCACCTGCAACAAATTGTGAGCGGTGAATACAGTGTGAAGAGTGAATAGCAGAAGATAGTAGATAGTATAGTGAATGATAATAACAGTAGTAATTGTAGTAGTAGTAATAATAGTAGCTAATTTCTAAGAAGAAAAAGAAAGAGAGAAGAAGATGTATGAAATACATACATTCATATATATATATATACATATAGAAATAGCAGTAGTGAGAATATAATGAAAAGAGATAAGAATAAAAGAAGAGAGTACAAAGAAAATAAATAAACAAGTGCATTACACAAATGCACTGAATGCATCATCTGCAATGAATGTACTATCCACACTGAATGCACCATCTGCACTGGATGCACTATCTGCAATGAATGTACTATTCACACTGGATGCATCATCTGCAATGGATGTACTATCCACACTGAATGCATCATCTGCAATGAATGTACTATTTGCAATGAATGTACTATCTGTAATCAATGTATTATCTGCAATGAATTTATTGTACTATCTTCAAATAAGCTGCCTACACAGTGTATATTGTACAAATCTGATAGATATTATAGATAGTGTAAATTATGCTTATAATTATATACAATATCTAAACAGTATATAAGATATATAAACTTATTGTAATGGATTTGCCACTGATTAATCAGATGTTATCATTGATGTGAATTGAACTGTCTATATCATCTGTGCAGTTCATACAATCTATCTCAAGTTCTCAACAGCATCATCAACACACTTGACACTATTCTGATAATAGATTACAAATTGATTAAGATAAGAAAGTGAAAAAAGAGTAGAAGAAAAGATCATATAATAAAAGTTCTTATAGTAGAGATATATTGAAATATAAGATGAAAGAATGATAAAATACTTTTCAGCTATATGATCTCTTTCTGTGATAGATTCTTCATCATCATCATTAGCAATCTACTTCAGTATATCATTATTTAGAAAGAGGCTAGAAGTAACTGAGTGTTCTGATCAATGCAGCAAAGCAGTATGAGAACTATCAACTTATTCAACAAAGAACTTATTCTCTTGACTGACAGATCTCATCTCTTTCAACTCTTCAGATGTAGAGAAGTCAGATACTGACTTTCAGTCAATTGTATTTTCTGTCTCAGAGAGTAGCAACATTTTTGATTGACATATGAGCCACAGTGGTGCATGAGCTGCAGAAGATTGTTTAGAGATGTTATTTATAGCACTGCTGATTCTTGAGATCTCTTGAATAAGAGTGTGACTGTTGTCAGTGGCAATGTATGAAAGAGGCATCTGAGAATCTAAATAGTTGAGAAGATGACTAGTTCTGACAGACTGTTTGAGAGATTTAACAACTGAGTGAAACTTCTTAATAGCTTGAAGTAGAGGAAGAGATGATTCTTGAAGCTAATATAGATTAGAATATGAAAAACATCACTGAAATTATACTTCTCAGAACAGATAGTGCATTTGAGAATAGAACAATGTATGATTTTAAGCAAATAGTCTACTCAATCTTAGACTGTCTGTTCATTCACTCATATAACAACAAGTGTTCTTCTTTTCATGAATCCACTCTACAGTTACACAAACTCTAACATTCTTCCACTCCACACTCCACTATAGCATTGATAAACAACTCATCAAATAGAGACATTGATGCAGCTATTGATTCAGAAGAGCTTTCTCTGTCTAATCTCAGATCTAGTCTGTTGACAGAACTAGAGTGCTTCTGCATGCAGCTCAAATACTATTATATATTCACTGAAGAATCTCTGAAATGACTTCAAAACAATGCTGACAGCAGCTGTGGTTGTTGAGCTCAAGATCTGACAAGAATAAAAATTAAATCTCAGTATCAATCTACTTCTATATAATTCTGAGATCTCAACTACTTTACAATTTTTAATCAAGCTGTATCTCTTGCATTCAATTCATTCTGATGTAGAGTCATTTGCTTCTTGACATTATTCTGCATCTGAAGTGATATTCACTGAAACTCTTCACAGAGAAGCTGTTGATTGATAATTGTGCACTCAATATTCAAATTCTGATATATAAGACAGTATGTGAATGTCTGTTTGTTTTTCTGCTCAATGTATCAAATACAAGCAATCACCTGTTCCTCCTGTGAACTCAATCACTCCAGCCTGAACAGAATGAGATACTGGGCATGCACACATGTGAACTCAGTGCTGAGAAGATTGATGGTGCTGATCAGTATATCAGAGAACTCAACTGCTTTGTCATCTTCATCAAATAACTCATTACTGTTGAATAAGTACACAAAATCATCACAGTTCTGTCCCTTCAATTCACTGTGCACTGCTTTAGCATTGAGATTCTGATTGCATAGCCACTATTCAGTCAGTCAGTATTTCAGAAGCCAGAAAGCCAGACTGTTTGAGTGAGACAGAGACTTACATGTTCAAGAATATGCATCACAACAAAAAAGAAGCATATGATGATCAGCTTTTCTCTTCAACTTTCAAAGTCATGTATGCTCTGTGCAGTTCTGATGATGTTCATGAGTCTGTTGCATTTTTCACTGTCTTGAATCAGAGTATCAAGATTTTGGATATAGAGTGATGTGAATGAATTGATCAGTCAATCATTTTCTCTGAACTCCTTCTTGATGAGAGCAAGCCCTGGGTTTTTCAACATGAGATTGAGAAGTCTGGGAAAGATTGTGAGGATTCAGTTGTGCTAAGAGATCTTAAAGAAGCTGTGGAAGCTCATCTGAGATTCAACTTTCTTTGCTTACTGATTTGCTGACAGACTGTTGTATCAGAAAACCCTCTTCTGATACTGTTCCTCAACACATTTCTTGACATCAGTCTTCAGTTGCTTGATTCTGTGGAAATACTTCTCAGACAGATAACACTCAACATTCTTGTGCTCATTCAATGATAATCAGATAATGGGCTTGAAGAATCAGAAAGCTTCAGATGATCAACAGATCATGAGATTTTTCATCAGATCTTCAAACTTCTCAGTCAGCTGCTGTAGAGACTGCTGTTCTCTAAGAGACATCTTCTGACCAGTGCTGTGAGTCTTCAGAAGTGATCTGACATTTTTTACAAGTTGATCAAATAACTCAGAGCAGTCATTCTGCAGACTGTGATGCTGTCATCATTGCTTTGTGTAAAGAACATTCATTCAGTGTTTCATATTCTCTGAGCTGCAATCACAGAGAGTATCACTTAGAATTCAGATTCATGACAAGTCATCAGCTTGTCTTTCTCTGAATTTGACAAACAGATCAACTGATTCAGTGTTGTTCTTTTTCTGATGAAACTCATCACAGATGATCATATCTCACACAGAGAAAACTAACTCTTATCTCTGAAGAGATGATGTGAAAGCAGCAGATTTTTTCCTGATATATCTGTCAACATGATTAAGATAAGAGGCAGAAGTTATGATGATCATATATCAGTGATGATGATACTTCATTCCACTGCTGAGAATATCTAAACAACTATAATTGCTGTTGAAGTTGAAAATGAATCTGTGATTCAGATGTTCAAGGAATGTCTGTGTCATGTTGCCATGTGTCAGAAACAGGCTGAGCCTCAGAATGTTTTTCTTGCCATTTGCAATGATGATGGCAAATTGACAGGCTCATGAGTAGAGAAGACTCTTTGATACAAGCATAAGAAAAGATCCACCAAAGATCTTGATATAACATGCAGTAACTTCATATTTGACACAGTGACACAACATTGAAAAAAGTCTCTGTGAAGAACATTTGAGCAGTGATTCATCAGCACTGATGAGCTCAGCCTGATCAGAGAATAGATGTTGATCAGAAAATTTTTCAATATGATCAGAGTTGACCTTAAGTCAGGTGGATATAATAAACAGAATGTAAACAATCATTGTCTTATCAAGACTCATCTGATCTGCGAGAATGCCACTCTCTTGAGGTTTACAATTTTGTCAGAGAATTCAATAGATATCAAAGAGTTGATAAGCAAATGATTTCATCTGCATATTCTGGATTTTGATGGATCTTCTTGAATGAGTTCCATTGTTACTGAACTTGTCTGACAGCAGATAGAATTGCTGGAACTCAGAGAACAAAACAGAGATGAGCTGTTCACAGAAATCAATCAAAACTGAAATACTTTGTTGAAGCACTGCATCTGCTGTCAGATCAATAACATCATCATTATCATTATCTTGATTATCATTGACTGGCATTGTGGAGACTGGAGCTTCTTCATCATTGAATGGCTGCCAGTGTTTCTCTTTGCTTGAATTGGTAGAGTAAATCTCATTCACATTCCAATTGATTGACTCATTATCTAAGCAATATTAGCACTAGTTAGCTTCAGCAGTGGCAACAGCAACAACTTATTCTAATTACTGAGCACTGATTTGAGAAGGGGAAGATTTCTTGAATTGTCTATTTCTGACTGAGCATATATTATCAGTGACTGAGTTGCAAGAGAATATCTAAGACTAAGATTATATCTTTATTCTTGCTCTTACAATCAATCTTGTTGCCCCCATCACTGATGATAGAAGAAACTCCATTGTTTGTGTCAGAACTCTCACTCTCAGATGGATTTCAATCATCAGATTTGTTGTTGTCATCATCCCCAGCAGCATCAGTTTTACTGTCAGTATGATTGATTGTATCAGCATCAGTGGTATCTGAACCATTGTCCAAACCACTGAGAGGCTGCACAGAAGTGGTTATTGAGAAAGAAGAATTGATATAGAGTATACAGATTTTGAGTTTGAAATGTGCAGAGATTATACTGTCATCATTGTGAGCTGCATCATTCATATTGTTGACACAGTTGATCAGGTTTGTGCAGAGACTTTCAGAATCATTCTCCAATTCACTAGAGAGCTGCACTGAGACAGAGGTGAGCTGTGAGATAGCAGAATTGACAGAGAGTATCAAAGGATTCAGTCTAGTATATGAAGTTGATTCTGTGAAATGTTTCTTAGAAATAACAGTGGTGGATTGTATAGAGATGGGGATTGTTGAGAGGTTCTGAGTTGTCAGAATCTGATTCTGACTGCAATCATCTAAGTCATCATCATGATACTCTGAGAATTGATCATATAAATCATTCTATTCTACATTAGCTCTAAGATCAAAAGAAGAAAAGAAAGAAAGAACTAAATATAATTCTACAAAGTAATGATCATTCAGATTTACTAGCAACTCCAATGACAATTCAATCACCATAAGTTCAAGATCATTGCAATGATGATTATAGACAAGATTGAGAATGACAGTGTGAAGGTTGTATGTGTTCTTGAGACAGACAACATTCAACAAATCATGTTCTCTCTGATGTAGTACTATAGAGTAAGATCATAGCTTGGCTTCATCAATGCCACTGTTCTCATCAATTAAACTCATCATTTTGTCAAAGTTGAGAGCAGACAATTGACTCATTCTCTGTGAGATCTCAGAGTAATCATCACAGATATCAGAGAGAAGAAAGAAGAATGAGAGATTTCTGACTTCATAATTCTCAAAGAATATCTTGATGATACAGCTTCTCAGCAGTTTCTCAGAACTGATCATTGACAATAACAATACTGTTTTTCTAACACTCAGCTGAGACAATTTCAAAGTCTTAATTCACTTGAATTGATCAGAGGATTCTAAGATATCTGAATCACTTAAATCACTGCTGAAGAGAGGCCATTGTTGTCTTCTTTTGTGAGAACATAATCTAAAACTTGATGACTCAGAGTAGAAATCATCAGCACTCTCATCTGCACTTTCACTGTAGCTGCTTGAGCACTTTCTGAATCTTACACAGTGTCTTGACACTCTCAATGAGCTACTGAGATGTTTTTCAATCTTATTCTTGATTTGACACTTGAGGTATGAGGCCCGGGTATATAGATCATTGACTATCTCAGAATTATTCTGATTTGATGAGATGCAGCTGGAAAACTTGGCAAGATTGTCTCTCAACATCTGCTTGACACAAGAGAGAACATCTGTCTGAGTGTAGAACTGATGATAGAGATCATATTTGACAAGCAGCTTTCTGATAATCTTGTTGACAGATAGCAGCTCAGACAGTGAAATGTTTATGAGCTCACAAGACTTCTTCACAGACTGCAGTGCTCTCTCAGATTCAATGTTGTGTGTATGAGACATGTTGTAACACTGATCTAACCAGTCAGTAATAACTTTCTAACACATAAATGATGATGTGAAGCTTGCTATCAATGATAAAATGCAGAGAGAAAATAGAGGATGGTTGTAAAGAGCTAAAACAGAGGAACAGCTTGAAATCAATGAAGTTTTAAAGTGATTTGATATCAGATGAATACTAAGCAATTAGCACATTGAGCTCTCTCTTTATTATGAAGAAATAGAGAAAGACTGACAATTCTGACAGATGAACAAGAGAGAGTGATAAAGAAGAGAGCTGAAAGTGACAGTTGTAGAGGTTAATAAATATAACAACATCAGTTGCTAAGCAAGAGGTTGGAGAATCAGTGAATTGAAAGAAGTGAACAGAAAGAGACAGAAGAAAAAGATATTAATACAAAAAGATGATCAATGAACTATACAACACAAAGACAGTCTTCAATCACTGAACAGATGAATGTATACTCTATATATAGCCTCATCAATGAAACAGATGAGTAAATTACACCATCTGTATAGATCTGCAAATGAAATTATCTAGTCTATCAGAACAGCATATAGTATCTGCTATGATATTATTAGTTAAATGATTTGCTATCAGTATGAACTAAAAGAATCTACACAATGATATCATCTGCATCATCTGTATCATTGATATCATCTGCATCATCAATATCATCAGTATTATTGATATCATCTGTGTCATCTGAATCATCTGTAAACTCTCTAAATTTGCTCTCATTCTTGAACAGACACACAATTCTGATTCTCTGAGAAATGCACATCAAAGTGAGACTGTAGACTGAACTGATCAGATGTGCTGACTGCACAGACTGTATTGTTGATAAAAACTGTATCAACTTCAACTGTTCAAACAACCCATGAATTCAGAATGCAATCATGCTTTTATTGAGTGTCATGTCAACTGCACTGTTTGCATAATTCTAATCCTAAGATATATCATGATATATCTTGATATTTTATAGTGAAGATGATGCCAGCTCCAGGCATAGAATATCTAAGATCATCAAATCATTCATGAAGATGCAGATATCAAGACAAGATGCAGTCAAGAAATCAAAAATATATAAATTCACTACAACTAACTTTCTCAACACTACTAAGCAATCTTGACAGCCTCATGACATCTATGTATGTACAGTACATGAACAGTACATACATTTAAGTTAACTAATTTATCATTCAATATCAATCTTTCAATCAACAATAAATATCTACACTTCTGATAAAGTTTAAACAACAAAAGAAAGTTTTTTCATTGTGGTGACAACTAGTAGACAAGTCAAATGCCATTCTAAATAGAAACAAAAAGAAACAAAGATCAAGATGATAACTCTAAAATATTATCAAGCACAGAAAAAATCAGTTGAGTGCTAGATCTGCTAATCTCATCTCTATTAATCTGATTGTTGATTTTCTTCTGACTCATCTCAGACTGATGTGTCCATGTTGTCAACATCATTGAAAGGATCAGAGTTGAGTGAATCTTCAATCTGATCTCATTCAGTGTCTGATTCATTCTCTAAGATTTCTTCCTCTTCAATGGTGGTATAGTTACTGTCAGTAGCAGAAATGGCAGTGCTATGTTCAAGATCAATGTGCTTGAAGATGAAACTCTTGAAACAGATATAGAAGATGCAAGTCTGTCTGAAGTGACTGATCACACACTGAAAATAACATGCATCATGATGTTTCTAGATACAGTCAAGGGCATTGATATTGGTGATGATGTAGCAGACATGATGAGCACAAAAGAGTTCAACATTGAAATAGTTGAGCTCATGAAGAAAACTGATTTTCTTCTCAACAATCAGATCAAAGATGACAATAGAATACTTATCTCTCTGAAAGTCATTGATCTTGTGAAGAAGAATCTTGCTATACTCAGAGTCTAAGATCTTCTGAAGATGAGTGATCACAGCAGTGTATGCAAGATACTGATTGTTGTAGAGTGTCAGAATCACAATATCATTGATGAGGATATCAACTGTGATGTGAAGAGAGACAATAAGATCACACACAAAGATGATGTTGAGAAGATTGCTGAGCAAGTGAGTGATTGAATTGACAGAGACAGTGTCATTGATCAGATTGATCATGACAGAGGCTGATGGAATTTCAAAATGTTTCTTGTTGAACTTCTCAACATCACAGATCTGAGTGGTGGTCTGTTGAACATCAGAGACATCTAACAGCAAGCTCTGATAGAAGACATTGAACACAACAGCACTGACTGAAGAGTGCAAGCAATATTGAGTATCAAATATGTCAATTTGAACACCAGCTTCAATCAGACAGATGAACAGAGACTGATGAATCTGAAGCTTGAAATTGTTGCTGACATTGTTCAACATGATTGTAGAGTGTAGCTGAAATTCATCACTGACAAATATGTAGATCTGAGGATCATAGTGAATGATGATAGATCAATTCTCCATCTCAGAAGTCTTGACTGTTTTGTCAACAATAATGACATCTGAATTGATGTAGTTGTAGATCTTGACAACTGCAGTCTGAGAAAGAATGGAAAACAGAACATCAGCATTCTGAAGAACATTCTGATACAGCTCAGAGATGAGCTCATTCAGTTTTTCAATCATCTCAGAATTGTTGTTGAGAAGATCTCATGAGAATTGATTATAGAGCTGATGAAGTGGTGCATAGTGAGTAATGTCTTCTACATGAGGCTTGACAAGGCCAGCAAAGTGCAGCATTCACATACTCAGACTGAGAAAAAGATGAGCAAGCTGTGGATTGTTGAATCTGAGATGTTGATGCAAGTCAGTAGTGATTTGAGTGTAGCTTTTGTACACAACAGAGATGGTAATGATCTGAGAGATGTTCTCTGTGAGATTAGCAACATCAACTATTCACAGTCAGTTGTTGTGGAAGAGACTGCATTTGTCTTCAGCTTCGGCCCAGGTGATATTCTCATCCATGATAATGAAATGAATATGAATGATGATCAGCTCAGTGATTGGCTTGTTGATGTCAGAACTCTGAAGATAGTCATCATGCTTCTTCTTCAGAGCATCATACATCATGATGATGAGTTTGTTGACTGATTCATTGAATGGGGCAGTGATGAGAAGCTGATGCTTGGCATCTTCAACTCCATTCTTTGAAGTTCCAACAAATGAAAGCATTGTGTGGGTGATTCAGTATGACTTGTCAGTTTCAGATGGTTCTCAAAAGAGATTCATCTCTTCAATCAGAGACAGCAAGCTGTTCATTGTAAGAATCTGCTTGATGTTGAACTCAGCAGTTAAATGGATGTTGTTGATCAGATTCAGATGTTCACTGCTCTTGATCAACTTATAGATGTTGACACAGTGGAGGTGGGTTAACTGAAGATTATTGATCAAGAGAAACTTGAGCATGTCAATCTTTTGCAGTGAAAGTCTATTGTTCTGAAACTTGTGGAGATTTGTGACCTGAAGGTGAAAGAGTATGGTGGACTGGATTGCTTGAACAAGCACTGAAATACCACAGACACTGACTACTGTGGAACACAATTCAGATACTGTCTGAGCCTCCATGGAATCAATCAATTCAAAGAATACATGAAAGAGAGTGGAATCATCAGCTCAACAAAGCTCTTGCTTGATTCAGAGACAGATGACATACAGACTGAGATGAGACAAAGATGTGAAGAGAAGATAATCAACAACACAGACAGATCAATTTAAGGGAGAGTTGTTAATATTCAGATCAAAGTTGATCTTAAGGCTGTCATCTGACTGCAGACAGCATTTGATATCTTCAGAGATACAGAGAAAGATATAGTAATGATGATTATTCACTCTGAGAATGATCATCAGACAGATATGAGTTGACTGCTGATCAAGATCAGCTTTGAGCTGTGTTTGAGTCTCATTCTCAATAATCATTCCAAAACTAAGAACTGTGATGTACTTCTTCAGATTGATGAAAGAGATCTGCTGTTCAATCTGATACTGAGGATACTGATCAGATTCAGAGTAGTCTTCAATCTGAATGAAGACATGATTGAAATGATCAGAATATCACTTGAAGAGATTGTTCATCAGAGAATTTGCAGAGTTGTGAAACTGTTGAACAAAGTCTTCAAGAAGAGTGTCAAAGTCTGAGCTTCTAACAATCATAGAGACTCTGACAGATGATGGATTGCTGGACAAGAACAGATTGCAGATGGCATTGATCTGAATATGCTGCAACTTAAAGTCTCAATCAGCAAATATATCATAGACATGAATGTTGTTGACATCTGCATTGTGTTGTTCAAAGGTATAGTTGAATTTGAAGAGGTAATAGAAATCACAGAGTTCTTCAAAGCAATATATCAAGTTCTTAACCTTGTTCAGAAGAATCTCAGTGCTGACATTGTTGCAGACAGTGATCTTGTAAGACCTCATGTGCTGCAGCAGAAGACAGATTACTGCATGATATCTTTCTTTGAAAATGATTGCAGAATCAAAGACTGTAATCTTCAGATTCAAAGTGATTTTGTGCTTCTTCTTGATGTGGGTTATCAGATTGACACAGATGTGAGGAATGTTTTTCTGAATGTTGATGCAGAGCTGTGATGGGTTAGCATCTGTTAGTAATTAACTTACACAATCAACTCCCCTTCTGCACCCGCTTGTTTCTGACTGTTGTGACCTCATATAACCCTCGATGTTCTTCTGCTCTGTGCTCTGCACTCACATAGTTTCTAACAATTCTTCTGTGTAGCTCTTAACATTCTTTCACTCTGTGCTCTGCATTTGTGTAGTCTCTAATGATTCTTCTGTGTAGCTTCTTACATTCTTCTGCTCTGTGTTCTGCACTTGTGTAGTCTCTAATGATTCTTCTGTGTAGCTTCTTATGTTCTCTCACTCTGTGTTCCACACTCATATAGCTTCTAATGATTCTTATGCATACTTCTTAATGTTCTTCCACTCCACACTCCACTGTGGAGTGGTTTCTGATATTCTTCCACTCTGAACTTTTCTCTATAAGAATCTTCTTTGTACAATCTTTTCTTCTGATTTCTTTTCTCTTTCTTTTCTTAATCAATTCATAATCTGTAATTAGAATAGTATCAAATTGTTAATTGAAGTATGTCTGTTACATTATGAATTGATTCTTCTGTGTTTAAGATCTGAGTGTCTTGTTCTTAGTTCTTACACTCAAGTGTGTTGTTACCAGTTCTTACATCTGAGTGTGTTGTTTATAGGTCTGAGTGTCTAGTTGTTACAAGAGATTTCTCATGAATCTGAGTGTTCTTATTGTTAGTTATATAGGCTGTTGTATCTAAGTGTCTGAAACACAATCAACTGTGTTCTATGAGGTCTGAGTGTCTATGAACTGTAACACTGTGAATAGTGTTCAAAAAGAAGCTTGATCAAGCTTAGCACTGCAACACTGTGAATAGTGTCTGTGAGAGAATCAAGTATCTACAAGTATTTCTTTTCTTTTTTTTTATTATTATATGTTCTTAGATATTGAAATGAACTATGAGCAATTCTACAAACACCCACTGCATCTGAACACAGCAGATGATAACTTAGATCTACAAAGCATTCTTCAGCAGCAGATACTACAGATGACTGAATTGCAACAATAACTTGCTGAGATGAGCACTTCCACATTCACTGTTCCTTCTATATCTGCATCTCACAAAAAGTCCCCAAGAGAGAAGCTCTCAATTCTTGACAAATACAAGAAAGATCTAGCACTCTACCTCACATGGAAGTCAAAAATGAACATCAAATTGGACATTGATGAATGAGCAATAGACTTGCTATCCAATCAAGTGTGGTATATCCATAGCAGATTGGATGGCAACATGTTAGCAAAATTTCAACTCTGAATGAATCATTGTCAGAATCATCAGTGTATGTCAGAGCTAGTCTTCTGACAACTCAACTCTCTCTTCCTCAATTCTACACTTCAAGTCAAGGTGTTAGACTGGCTTAATCAAACTTATCAGATGAATGTTGTGTTGACAACTTATCTTTCTGAATTCAATCACAAACTTCTAGAAGCAGATGAGTAAGACTGAAATAATGCCATCAAAATCAATATATTGTTCAAGAACTTGAACTTTCAGTTGCATAACTGAAGTATAAAGCATCTGAAGCTCTCAACATACAGCAAATTCTGTGCTGATCTTCATCTGTTGAACAACAATCTGTCTCAGTTTCACATGCTTCAAAATCACAGAGAATTCTGCTGAACAAATGCATACATTTCAAACCACTCTGCAGTGTTCTCTGCCTCTGAATCAGAATCAATGAACTGAATCTCATACATGAACACAAGTCATCTGAGGGTCCTCAACATCTCAGAGAAGAATGCTGCTGACTGAATCATCAGAGAAGTCTGCATACACTGCAATAAGTCAGAGCACTTTGTGAATCAATGTCTGAATGCAATCACTTCAAGTAAACCCCCCACATGCGTGAACACTGTGTTGTCTGTGGATAGATAAGAACAGAGAAAAGACAAGCTCTCACTCTAAAACACAGATGAGAACTCAAGAATCAAAAAACTAGCTGAAGATTCAAGCAGAAGATACAAGTGAATGCAATCATGATCTCTATCATTGTAAATAACTTAGTCAATGTATGAGCAATGATAGACAGTGGTTTTCTTCACTACACTCTTATAGACACTCAGCTGATTGAGAAGTATAAGCTTCAGTGTATTCTCTTTTTCAAACTGTGTAAGCTCAGTGAATTTGACAGCCTCAGAGGATCTGTCTCCTACAATATAGTAAGATTTAATGTTGATGTAGAAGAACACAAGAAAAAGAATGTATACATATATAAAATACAAGACCTTGAGTATGATCTAATACTCAGTCTATCATGACTCACAGAATTTGGAACCTTGTTGAATGCATGCAATCACTGTCTTATTTTCTCAGAAGATGACTGTGTTTACAAGAAGAATGTCAATAGAACTGCTGATCTCACTCAGATATCAGTGAAAGTGTACAAACTACTAACTCATCAAATGCATGAGAAGAAGAACATCCAAGTGTTCACTGCTAGCATAATGAATATCAAGAAAGCATTAGAAAAGTTAGAACTCAAAGACTTCAAGAAACTGTGCAAGAAACTATCTGAATTGTACAAAGACTTTGCAGATATATTTGATGAGAAAGAAGCTGAAAAGCTTCCCTCTCATCAAGAATCTGATATAGATCATACAATCAAGCTCATCAAAAAAGATGATAAAAATCTGCAATCACTCTGAGATTCTCTCTACAGTATATCACATGATGAGCTTCTTGTTCTACAAAAAACACTCAATGAATTACTAGACAAAGACTTCATTTATATTAGCAACTCATCTGCTGCAGTATCTGTACTGTTTGTGAAGAAATCAGAAGAAGACTTATGATTCTGCATCAACTATTGAGAACTCAATAAGATTATGCAGAAGAACTGATACCTTCTTCCACTCATCAATGAAATGCTTGAATGAATAGAAAAAGCAAAATGATTTACAAAACTTGACATCTCTGCAGCCTTCTACAAGATAAGAATTAATGAAGATGATGAATGGCTAACTGTCTTTCATACACATTATGAATTATATGAATGAACAGTGACCCTCTTTGAATTAGTGAATGCTTCAGATACATTTCAGAAATACATTAACTGGGCTCTATGAGATCTGCTTGATGAGATTGCCTCAGTGTACATGAATAATATCTTGATCTTCACTGATGAATCACTCACTGAGCATCATAAGCATGTATGACAAGTGCTTGATCATCTATGAAAAGCTGAACTGCAAGTGGACATTGACAAATGCAACTTCAAGATCAAGTCTACAATCTATCTAGAATTCATCATCAAAGCTGAAAAAGATGTACACATGGATTCTAAGAAGATGGAAGCAATTCTCAACTGAGAGACATCAGTCTCAGTAAAAGAGACTAGAAGCTTTCTAGAATTCATCAACTTCTACTGAAGGTTCATCAAAAACTTCTCTGATATTGTACAACCACTGACAGATCTGATCTGAAAAGACACTGTATTTCAATGAACTGATGAAGCAGATGCAGTATTCAAAAAGCTGAAGTGTATATTCACAAACACTTCAATGCTGCAATCATTCAATTCAGATAAGCATACAATTCTTGAAACAGACATCTTGGATTATATAGTAGATGAGGTACTAATACAATATGATAACAAAGATGTTCTATGATCTTGTGTCTTCATCTTAAAAAAGATGTCACTCACTGAATGCAACTATGAGATCTACAATAAGAAGCTTCTAGTGATCATACAATGTCTTGAGAAATGAGAGTTCAAACTTATGAGTGTTGAGAAGTTTGAAATTGTCACTGATCATAAGAACTTAGAATACTTCACAATCATTTATAAATTCATCAAGAGATATATGTGTTGGTCATTGTTTCTTAGCCATTTTTCATTCACAATTTGTTATCAATCTGAAGTAGAGAACATTCTTGTGGATGCTCTGTTCTGCTAAGAACAAGATATACCATCTGATGACTTAGATGATAGATGGAAACACTGAGAGTATTGATTAATCAACTCTGCAATCATAGAAAGTTCTATGCAATTAGACAAACTCTGTGTACATATCAATCAATTCTGAGCTCAAGAACTCTTGCTTGAAGAACAATGAAGACTAGCAGCAGAAGCAGATAAATTCTGACAACAAGCTGCTGAAGCTGTACAAAGCAGAGCATCTCAATTCCCTGCAGATGTATATTCAAGAACAGATATCTCAGCATATTCAATCAATGATGACAACTGCTTATACTTTCAAGATAGACAATGAGTCTCTGATTCAGAACCTCTACAAACACAGATCATGCAAGAAATTCATAACTCACTGATGATCAGATACTCAGAATGTGAAATCATGTACAACATTATTGTCTGAGAATTCTACTGATCAGATATGTTGAAAGATATACACTGATTCATACACAACTGTGATCACTGTGACTCAGTGACAGTATAGTGTGAATACTGAAAAGGGATGCTGAAGTCTCTATCTGTCTCTGACTGAACTTGATGTGATATAGCTATCAATTTTGCAGTTTTCTTACTCAAAAGTGAAGGTTCTATAAACATTCTAGTCATTGTTGACTGACTCAGCAAAAGTGTAATACTACAGCTCTGTGACAAGATGGACACTGAAGTAGTTGCAGATGTCTTCATCAGAAGTCTGTTCTATTGTATACACAGTCTGCCTTCATCTATTGTGTCAGATAGAGACAGTCAATTTGTCAGCACACTCTGAGTCTGTGTATGTCAATTACTAAGAATTGAATGAAAGTTATCAACAGTGTATCACTCAGAGACTGATGAAGCTACTGAGAGAATGATATAAATGATAAAGAACATTCTCTGTAAGTTCTGCAATTATATACAAAACAACTGAAGCAATCTGCTGCCACATGCTGAGATTGTGATTAACAGTTGAGATTCTGCTACAATAGATGTAAGCTCATTCTTTCTTCTATATGAATACAACTTAGAGATTCTGGACTTCTCTGAGACTCCTCAAGAAACCACACACACCCACAGCCTCATACAGACAGCAGAGAACATTGTGAGCAAGTTGAAGAAAGTCTGCAAATAAGCAGAAGCTTCAATAATCAGTGTTTAGTAAGATTATAAGAATCAAATGAATATCAGAAGAAGTTCTGCAATCTGATACTATATAGAAGACAAAGTCTGACTGAATCTCAAGAACATAAGAATGAACTGCTTCTTGTGTACACTAGATTACTGTCACATCAAATATACAGTGAAGGAAGTGCTAGACACATATGATTATCAACTCAACACTCTGTCTGACATTTATGACATCTTTCATATGAACCTGCTCCAACCTGCAGCTGAGAATTCATTCTTCTCACAGAGAACCTCTGATTGACAGTCATCTGCCATTGTAGAAAAAGACAATGAACTCAAATAAGAAATTGAAGCAATTCTTGATGATAGAATCAACTGTCACTGCTGTGAATACCTTGTCAAATGAATAGAATACAATTGTTCAATCTGGAAATCTGTGTTTGTCTTGAAGAATACTGCCATTCTCAACATCTACAAGTTCTCACTCATCTCAGTAGAGGGGGATAATGTGATGGATTAGCATCTGTTAGTAATTAACTTACACAATCAACTCTTCTTCTGCATCTGCTTGTTTCTGACTGTTGTGATCTTGTGTAACTCTTGATATTCTTCTGCTTCATACTCTGTGCTTGTATAGTTTCTAATGATTCTTCTGTGTAGCTCTTAATGTTCTTCTGCTCTGTGCTCTGTGCTTGTGTAGTTTCTAATGATTCTTCTGTATAGCTTCTTATGTTCTTCTGCTCTGTGTTCTGTACTTGTATAGTCTCTAATGATTCTTCTGTGTAGCTTCTTACATTCTTCTGCTCTGTGTTCCATGCTTGTGTAGCTTCTAACAATTCTTATATGTATCTTTTAATGTTCTTCCACTCCACACTTCACTGTGGAGTGGCTTCTGATATTCTTCCACTCTGAACTTTCTTCTATAAGAACCCTCTTTGTACAACCTTTTCTTCTGATTTCTTTTCTCTTTCTTTTCTTAATCAATTTGTAATCTGTAATTAGAATAGTATCAAATCGTTAATTGAAGTACATCTGTTACAAGAGCTCTTCAATGATCTGTTTCTTTTTGGAGCAATAGAGAGCAGCACAGTGGATATAACACTGAGATGTCTTGTAAGCTGAATGATTGAGTCTGTACATGATGTCAGACATGAGTCTGTTCTTCTGACCACAGTCAGATGCAGCTAAGATATCACCTCTGTCATCAGCATTGAATTCTGAGATGTTGTTTTCCTTGTCAGCTGAGAATCTGGATGTTTTATTTTTGCCACAAGCATTGAATTTGTGTCTGAGTGCTATTTTGAGTGATCGCGAGACAGAACTGAAGGATAACTCAAAGAATCAAAATTAGTGATAAGAAAAACATTCTAAGAAATAGAAAGAGTACAAGAAGAGTTTTATAACAGACACTGCTGAGAATTAACTGAAGATTGAGCAGAGAGATCAAGAAGAGATGACAGATGAGTTTGAGCTCAGCAATTAAGTCAACAAAAAAATGATGTGATTAGCAGAGAAGAATAAAAGATGAAGATGAAGATGTAAAGAAAAAGTAAAAGACAAAGTAGATAACAGACATGAAACTATAAGATAGTCAGCTGAGTGATTGAGAGAATGAAAGATTAAGAGATTGAATGAAAGATTAAGAGATTAAAAGATTGAGAGGATCTAAGATCAAGAGAGTGAAAGATCTAGAAATATAACACAAAGAAAAAAAGAAGTAAAAGAAATATGATGAAACAGAAGAAAGAAGTTCTCTACAATGCAAACAGACAATATAACCCAGCAGCAACTGTGGCTGCAAGAGACATGCAGTCAGTCAGAGAATGACAAGAATGAAGATGTCAGAAATACTGTCAATAAAGAGATATCTAAGATCAAAGATGAAGATTAGACATGTAGTTAAATATAGTCAGACAGTGATTAAAGAGAAACAGTCTCTGAGAACAAGAGATGATAACTGCTTAAATTAGATTGTATTGTTATTTATTCATCTGAATGTTCAGTCAATGAGTGAAAGAATCAAGCAATCAATAAGTCTAAGTGATAAACATGAAAGAATATTCTTGCATTCATCATGTCCTTCTGTGTGCAAAGCAGAATATCACTGTACTAAGTAAATTTCAAAGTAATTAAGTTATATATAGCCTCACTGTGATTTGCAGAGTTGAGGGTTTATTTGGCTAATCTTCAAGGCAATGCTGTGAGAAACACACAGACACATATCTTGTATGCTCTGCAGTACAGACAGTAGAACATATAGAGTTATAATCCTTCTCTGATTTGTGTGTCTCAAGATTCAGAAGGCCTGTCATACTTAACACTCACTATACAAACCACATGAACTGTACATTTTGCACTGACTGTACATTTTGCACTGATCATACATTTTGCACCGATCATACATTTTGCACCAACTGTACATTTTGCACTGACTGTACATTTTGCACTGACTGTATAGATCATAAAGCAACTGTTGTACAGATATAAATCTTTGTCTGTGGATTTCAATAAGAGTATAATTTATTCACAGATCATTTCTTTGAACAGAAGAACAGTTCTTCAAGAATCACAGCTGTCATGATTCTTGAAGACTGAGAAGCAATGCAATGACTGTCAGATGCAATGAAGCTGCACAATATATATTGTACAGATTCAATGAATAAAGATTCAATGACACTTCATTCAAATCTTCAAGACAGAAAATGTAAACTCAACTGAATTGAAATTCAGAGAATAAGAAAAAAGATAACAAATAAAATGACCAGCTGCAATGTGTGTGCTATTAATTAGAGTTAGAGTGCCATCACTGCTGTTTCTGAAAGGTTTTACAGTGAGTAGAAAGAAACATCTCTCTCAGTTTGTCAGAAAACTGTCTATACTTCTTACATCATAGAAGAAAGAGAGATAAGATAAATGAAAGAAAAAGAAAGAAAGTCTATATTCTGAAATGAAATATATAAAAAAATAATGAGAGAAGAGCTGTGTCATCTGTGACATCTTGTAGTCATATAATCTGACACAGATTCAGGGAAAGAGGAAAGAGAGTATTGAAGAAGATTATAAAAAAGAAAAAAATAGAGTATAAGAGAAAGAATATAGAAAAGAAAAGAGAAGAAGTGTTTGAGCTGATAGAGACAAGAATATTGAAAAAAAATCAAAGCAGAGTACATATAGATACAATGCTGGTATTCAAGAATGTATCAACTGAGTCAAACATGCAGATTGTACTGATTACACTATCAATGCAGATAATTGAATCAATTGAGCCAACTGTGCTGATTGAACTGATTATACTGATTATACCGATTGAACTGATTGTACTGATTGAATCAATCATATCAATTGAACTGATCATACTGATTGAATCAATTGTACTGATCAAGTCAATTATATCAATTGAGCTGATTGAGTCAACTGTACTGATTGTGCTATCTGTACCGCCTGCATAGGCTGTGCTGTTCTTGGTGGTTACATTCATTAACACAGATGTACTCAGCAGGCTGGCTTTGTGAGACTGCTGAAGAGTTGTCAGATGATATACAGCCAGTCAGCTGTGCTATCTTATGCAGTATTGTGTGTAGAACTGTGTGTGTTTCAGCAGTTCTACAAAGTCTGTAGAAGTCAGAGATTCTAGATAGACAACAGCTGTCATCTGATTGTGTGGTCATGCTGCTGATCTCTTGAATCAGTGAAAGAAGTGTCTTTGTGAGTGTTGACAGAGCATCAAATGCTCTGAGCTTTTATTGTGTTCACAGATATAGATGAGTCTCACATTCATATGCTGGAAACATCTGTGATATCAAGAGAAGTCTTCATGAGAGAAGTGGAGTGTGAGTCAGCAGTGAAGAGTATACTGTGGCATGATGAGCTCTGAAGAGGTCTTCATCTGATATTCCACAGTTGATCTACTGAATCTTCAGCTCTGATATCAGTCAGAGAGTTTTTCACAGACTTCTTTTCATCACTTTTATCTTGTCTTCTGACTGAGCTGCTTAGCCACTGTGCAGACATCACTGACTGTGAGTGAGATCTCAGATTTATAGACTGAAGCTGTTATAGATGAGACTGCTCACTTAGTCAGACAATCTGCTTTCTCATTGCTCTCAATCTTCATATGCTCAGAGGATTATTTCAGACTGACATTGTGCTGTCTGAGAAGCTCATGATAGCAATTGAAGACTCAGTTTGAGATGACTGCTGCATTGCTCTGTATACTCTAGATGACTGAGATGTTGTCAAGACAGAGCTAGATTCAATAGTTGATGCTGCCATCTGAAGCCATCAATGTATATATTGCTAAATTCAGAAATCAGCACAGCTTCATTCAGCAAGATAGATAGAATAATAAATTACTATTAAAATATATCAGATTTATATAGACATGACAGCTGAAGAATCTAAGAATTGATTTCAATGATATATGAATGCTAAATTTTTATCTGTCAAGAAATAATCAAGTTTAAAGATTTTGCAGTAAATAGTAAGAAACTCTTTAGCAGTACAAAACTGTATCTATACACTGTCTTAGAGTTACTGACTAGATAAGAGCATTTGAAACATCTGATCAGCAATTAATATAGCATTTGATGCTGTCACATCATATACCTCCCACTTTCTGCTCAGCCACTGTATATAGACTGCCTCATCAGAAGGAATATATTCTTCAGTCAAATTGAAAAGATGATTTAATCTTCAAATCTGATTCTGATATATCACTCAGCATGCTGATATGATTAGATCAGAGTAATTGTACTGATCATGACTCTGCTGCTGACACACTGTCTGTGGGTTGTAACAGTGAAAACACATCACATACATCTTTATTCAGCTCTCTCAGTGAAGGCTGTTCTGCTTGACCTGTCAATGAGCTCTGAAATACTTGAATTGTTGTGGGTTATTGCATGATTGAAGATCATGCTGTGTGTTGAGAAGAGTCTCTGCACAGAGAAGAAGCTGACAGATCATATATAGACTCTGAAGTTGTTGAAAATGACTCTGATACTTCTCAAAGAGATGCATCTTCTTCTGTATCTGATCAGCTCTAAGATGAGTATCAATGATCAGATCAGTCAGATCATTCTCAGAGACAGTCTTCACAGAATCAGTTGACTGTACAGATAAGTTTGATGATATAGATGAGCTTGATGATATGAATGAGTTTGATGATATAGATGAGCTTGACTGTACAGACTGTACAGATGAGCTGACAAATGAAAGCTCTGCAGTCTGATATTGATCACAGAGAACATGAGCATTCTCACATGAGATGACTACATCATTCAGAAAATGAGAGAGCTCAGCAACTCAATATCAAAATTGATGAAGAAATACATGCATGATCTGTTTCTCATCAGACATCAGAACTTTATATTGAGTTGTCAATGATGACATTCATTGTGGTGACAAAAGAACAGCTGATCACTCACTCTGACTGTCACAGCTCAGATATTCAGTCTTCTGTGCAAAGTTGATTATGCTGCAAAATGCACCCAGATGAATGACCAGCTGCACAGCAGTGTGATCAATGCTCATATCAAAGACAGATGTGGCAGTGATCAAGAGTGGCTCTTCTGCATGTCATTGTCTTAGAACAACAGCCTTATCCTCTGAAGTGGTGGAATGAAAATGATAATAGAGACAGTGAAGATGATGAGCCATCTTCTCTGTTTTCTGTCTGCTTTGACAGTAGATAATGATGTGAGTGAATGAGTTCAACCTTCTTAGAGCATTCTGAATTCAGAGAATTTCATAATCCAGCATCAGTTTCTGATTGAATGAGCAGATGATCATTTTATAGAACAGATTACATCAGATGATCATACTGCACACAATTCAGACACTCTGCTCTGACAGTAGATGATGATATAGATGAATGAGTTCAACCTTCTTAGAGCATTCTGAATTCAGAGAATTCCATAATTCAGCATCAGTTTCTGATTGAATGAACAGATGATCACTTTATAGAACAGATCATATTGAGTGATTATACTGCACATGATCTGAGCACTCTGTACTAGCAAGGTCTTCTCAAACTTCTCAATCAGATGGAGAGACAGTGTTTCAGTCAGAAACACAAACTGATATATCAGTTTCCACAATATGAGTAGTAGAGTGAGACTCTTTCAGTATGATGCAGCAGTGATGATCAGATGACACTTATTGAAGATTATATAGTCTAGCTGATTGACTATATGCAGTCAGAGCAACAGAGAGTGAAAGTGTTGATTAACTGTCTGCTCCACCCTCACTATAATGAGAGAATAGAAGATGAAATCCTCAGTATCACAGATCTGATTTCAGACTCTGACACTGATGTCAGCTGTCTGATATCATTGTCTCATCTTCTTCTTGAATACAATCAGTGACAGTATCACCACTGTGGTGCTGGCATCAGAAAGTTGGCAGAGAAGAAGATAGAGCAGATTCTTTCTCTCATCAGTGTGAAGAACTGTGATAATTTGATCAGCTTTATTGAACATATACTGCATTGTCTGCTTCTGTGCAGTGGACTGATACTGGGTGTGCTCTTCATACATATGCTGCAGAATGAGATGTGTCTGTTTCATGATTCAATATCAATAACTGCAGACTGAGATGATTCAGTGAATCAATCACTGCATAAGTCAGAACTTCATCTCTGAATTCATCTGTCAGTGTTTGAAGAAGCTTTTGTTCTCTTCTTTTCAGTTTGTCAGATCAACTGACTGATGAGTGGATGAGTTGCTGACTCAGCTGAGATTTTGAGTTGAGGTTGGAAATAGAGAGAAAGAAGCAGTCAGATGAAATATAGTGAGATCACAGATAAGCTGATGTCAGAGCTCACTGATATACTGAAACTTCTACAGCTCAGCATTTGTCAAGTCATCTTGAAAGTTGACAGTATTATCATAGACACAGTTTTCCATCTGTGATGTGTGTGATATCTGTCAATGGAAGACAGCAGATATGCTGTTGATGAGATTCTCATCTTCATCTTTATTATCATTCTCAGTCAGTCAGAGAGAAGTGGCTGTGGTGAATTTTCTGATGACAATATTCACAGTGATCTGTCACCACACACAGATGTGAATGTACTTGCTCAGAAATCACTTGCTCATGAAGATAATCACATTGATCATACAGTCATCAGACCACAGTGAACATCTCTGAGATCAGAGATAATTCAATATAATCTCTGAAATATTGATCTGCTGATGCAGTCACTGATGAAATAGTTGAACTAGTGTCAGAAACTGCACTGTGAGAGCTGCAATCTCTGAGAGAAGAAACTGCACAGATCACTGCAATGCATTGATCATGTTCAGAGATTTGTGATAGCTGATAATGAACAGTATGTGACTGTTGTGAAGAAAGAGATTCTGAGACTTGAGGATTGTGTTTCATCACTGCAGTCTCAGAAACTTCATGCACTGCAGCTGCTGCTCAAAATCAATGAAGAATGGAATAAAAAGAGTGTTGAGAAATCACTGAACAGCATTCTCATACTGATCAGCTGTATCAGCTGACATCATTCAGATGTCATCCACTGTCTACTCTCAGAATGTCTGAAACAGTGCAGAGGTTTTACTGATTTGAGTGAATAATCAGCTGTTGAAAAGCTGCAGCTGAGAGATGTTTCAGAAGTCAGTGAGAAAGAAATCACTCAGTCTCACAGCATCTCAGTTATTGACAAGATTTGACAGATCAAACTATGAGATCTGAAACACTGAGCACAAGATATCACTGAGACAGAGCTCATTCTGAAAAATCTTACAGGTCTGAGCCAAGCTCTGTCAGATGATGATATGCAGATCAGTCAGAGAAAAGATCACATTCTGATAGATAAGAGTCAGCTCATTCTAATATCAGCATATCAATGCAGATAGAATCTCTATATGAATGATCTGAAATTCAAGCAGTTGATTCTTCAGCAGCTCAGTCATAGAGTCAGCTGTGTCATTGAGCATTCATTGATTCTGAATGATCATCAGTGACAATGTGAGATCCAGGTTGAAATCCTTCACACACTGTTTCATCATATGTGTCAGAACAACAATCTGGCAGTTATAGATGAGCTGAGACAGATATGATGTGTAGATGAATATGAGTAATCATCATCACTGCTCAGAGTCTCAGAAAAGAATGGCAGCAAAGAAGATCAGAATAGAGTCAAAAATGCAATGAGATACAGAATACTGAATCACAGTCATGCAGAACTGCAAAGTTTTTTGATCAAGCTGTCTATTCAGTTCATTCAAATTATTCTGATCATTGACAGTTGATTGAGTCATCTCAGCTGTCTCAGTTGTCTCTGTCATCTCTGTTCATAACATCTGCTGTTCATCAGTAAGCTTGAAGAGAGAATCTGATAAATGCTTCTGTTCAACAACATACTTTCAGTAGCAAATCAATCTCTGTCAAATCTGAATGTAGTATAAGTGAGTCTGTTTGTTCTGCAGAGCAGATATTGGATTCTGAGAGACTTTCTCATATGTAAAAATATTGAGCAGCTGGGTGTTGCAACAGCTGAGCTGATGTGCATTGAGAGTCTGATCATACATCAGTATCATCATTGCACTCTTCAGAACATATCTGATACTGAAGCAAATTGTGATCAACTCAGACTTCTCAGTTGACTGTGACAGTTGATAACTGACAGCAAGCTCATCAAGAATGATTCTCTGAAGATGAATGTGAATCTCAGTGACTTTCATTCATGAAATGATCTCAGAAATATGTTGAGATTCATTTAGAGTGTTCTGATTGAAATGATTTTTCTTCAGACTGTTCTTGAATTGATTGAACATCTGTTTTTATGCTAGCTGAGGAATGATGATGATTGGTCTGAATGTGAATGTTGATGCTAAGTATGAGACAGTTTCAGAAGTGTTGATATGTAACTCTACATATTGTTCTGATGTGACTGAGTCAGTTAACACCACAGTGAAGAACTGAACTCATTGACTTTGACTGAAAAGACACTGAAAGTGTGTGTGATGTCAGAGCATGGGGTCATGATGGAATACTCATCACTGATGCTCTTTATTGTAATGCTATCGCATGTGGGTGTGGCTGGTGGTATAGTAATTACATGACTTCAGATGACAGATGAACTCTGATTGAGTTGGCAGTTCATGAATCTCAGAGGTTTCATTGAGTGAATGTGTAATCTCATCCACTGTATCTGCAACTGTTCAGAACTGATTATCTTGCTCAATCATCTGACACTGAACCCACTTCTGATGATGCTTTTCTAGTAGATGCTGTCTAAGATTCTGATGGGTGTAGCAGAAACCATGTATTGTACAAAGCACAACACATCATTCAGATAGAATTCTAAGATATAACAGTGACACATTACATTCAGTCTTCATCACAGATGATAAAGATCTCAAACTTGTAATGAATATATTCTGCTGATGATACAGACTGTGTAGATGAAATAAAGTATACTGTTGATACTGCTGACACAGCTGTGGACAACTTTGAAGATCAGTGAAGGTTTACTTCAAGTAACTCTAAGAGGACTAGAATATTTCTGATTAGTGTGAACTTAATTTGTTAGCAAAATAGATGAACCCCAGCGGAGTTCAATGTGCAATAATTATAGAGAGCTTTTCACAGACTTTTTCTCATCACTTTTGTCTTGTCTTCTGACTGAGCTGCTTAGCCACTGTGCAGACATCACTGACTGTGGGTGAGATTTTGAATTCATAGACTGAGACTGCTATAGATGAGACTGCTCACTTAATCAGATGATCTGCTTTCTCATTGTTCTCAATCCTCATATACTCAGAGAATCATTTCAGACTGATATTGTGCTGTCTGAGAAGCTCATGACAGCAGTTGAAGACTCAGTTTGAGATGACTGCTGTGTTGCTCTGTATGCTCTAGATGACTGAGATGTTGTCAAGACAGAGTTAGATTCAAAAGTTGATGCTGTCATCTGAAGCCATCAATGTATATATTGCTAAATTCAGAAATCAGCACAGCTTCATTCAGCAAGATAGATGGAATAATAAATTACTATTAAAACATATCAGATTTATATAGACATGACAGTTGAAGAATCTAAGAATTGATTTCAATGATATGTGAATGCTAAATTTTTATCTGTCAAGAAATAACCAAGTTTAAAGATTTTGCAGTAAATAGTAAGAAACTCTTTAGCAGTACAAAACTGTATCTATACACTGTCTTAGAGTTACTGACTAGATAAGAGCATTTGAAACATCTGATCAGCAATTAATATAGCATTTAATGCTGTCACATCATACACCTTCCACTTTCTGCCCAGCCACTGCATATAGACTGCCTCATCAGAAGGAACATATTCTTCAGTCAAATTGAAAAGATGACTTAATCTTCAAATCTGATTCTGATATATTGCTCAGTATGCTGGTATGATCAGATCAGAGTAATTGCATTGATCATGATTCTGCTGCTGGCACACTGTCTGTGGGTTGTAACAGCAAAAACATGTCATGTACATCTCTATTCAGCCTCTTCAGCAAAGGCCATTCTGCTTGACCTGTTGATGAGCTCTGAAATACTCAAATCATTGTGGGTTATTGCATAATTGAAGACTGTTCTGTGTGTTGAAAAGGATCTCTGTGTGGGGAAGAAGCTGACAGATCATGTATAAACTCTGAAGTTGTTGAAGACAGCTCTGATACTTTTCAAAGAGATACATCTTCTTCTATATCTGATCAGCTCTAAGATGAGCATCAATAATCAGATCAGTCAGATCATTCTTGAAGACAGTCTTCACAGAATCAGTTGACTGTACAGATGAACTTGATAATATGAATGAGTTTGATGATATAAATGAGTTTGATGATACAGATGAGTTTGACTGTACAGACTGTACAGATGAGCTGACAAATGAGAACTCTGCAGTCTGACATTGATCACAGAGAACATGAGCATCCTCACATGAAATGACTACATCATTCAGAAAGTGAGAGAGCTCAGCAATTCAATATCAAGATTGATGAAGAAATGCATGCATGATCTGTTTCTCATCAGATATCAGAACTTCATATTGAGTTGTTGATGACAGTATCCACTGTGATGACAAAAGAACAGCTGATCATTCACTCTGACTGTCACAACTCAGATGTTCAGTCTTCTGTGCAAAGTCAATTATGCTGCAAGATGCACTCAGATGAATGATCAGCCACACAGCAGTGTGATCAATATTTATATCAAAGATAGATGTGACAGTGATCAAGAGTGGCTCTTCTGTATGTCATTGTCTCAGAACAACAGCCTTATCCTCTGAAGTGATGAAATGAGAATGATAATAGAGTGTGAGGTGTAATGACAGTGTGAAGAGTAACAGTAGAAGATAGTTTATAGCGTAGCGGAGATAATAGTAATATATTGTAGAGTAATATAGTATAGTAGTGTAATGTAGCGTAGCTAATCACTAAGAAAGAAAAGAAAGAGAAAGAAGATGTGTGAAATACATACATTGATATATATATACATATAGAAATAGTGATAGCAAGAGTATAATGGAAAGAGGTAAGAATAAGTGAAGATAATAAGGAAATAATAAATGAGTACATTACAATTGCTCTTCTTTTTTATAAGAGCTGCTCTCAGCAATTGTATAGATTGCTTGCTGATAGATAATTGCATTTCCATATTGTAAGTTCTGCTTGTTGATAGCAGTGTCTCGATTGCATCTCTTAGATAGCTTGTATACGCGTTGTTATCGATTTTCTAATGAGGTGGAATTGATGAATTCTTTGGTTGTCAGAGGTTGTGTGCAGAGAAGTAAAAAGAATTTCTTTCTTCTTGAAGATTTCTCTTCTTTTTTAACTTGATCATCATCAAAGCTCTTTGCTCTTCTGCTGTGATTTTCTCATTTCTAATTTAATAAAGATTTTTAAATTTTCATTGATTCTCTCTCTCCCTCCTCTCTTTTTTCAAAATGGGCTTTCTTGAATATTCTGATTTTAAGTAAGTTGTTTTCTCACTGATGCTTATCATGTATTATTGCTGGTGTTCCTTGTCAGTAGTGTTATTAGTGTGGTCACATGTGTCACTAGCTTGTTTCTGTATAGTGCCATTCACTGTTCACTTGTTATATTGCTCTAGGTTTAGCTCTAACCACATGACACACAACAGTCAGATTCCATGTGAACATTGTGTCTCTAGACTTGAAGACATTGATTTTTGATGTGTGCTGAAATCAAATGCTCAGAAGTGTTGTGAGGCTTGTGTCTCTGCAGAGAAATTCTGTAAATCTGTGAGTAATCCTCTTTAATTCTTATTTTCTTTTTCTTTTTCTTCAAATTTACTTTTGAATAGATAGTAGTGCTCTTAGCAATGTTGATATACTGATAATGATGCTAGATGCATGATACACCTCTTCTGAGATGCATTATGCACAGATGAGTGTTTATCTTTGCAGAGATGGCAGTTGAAAAGAACATGATCAGCTACAAAAGTTGTCTTTGTTGTTTAGTTAAATAATTGAACACATCTTATCTGATGATGCTGTCTGCTTAGAGCAGAGCAGAGGTGAATGCTCTGTGGTTTCAGCACTGAGCAGTGACTGAGTCTGCAGAGATGCAGATTTTGAAGACTGTGGTTGTGTCTGATTCTTTCAGAGCAGAGACATTAGAGAAAGAGAAAGATGTGAAGAAGAGGATTTTGAAAGTGATGAGCTTCAAGAACTCCATGATGAAGAAATTGATTGAGAAGAGATTGATGAGAGAGGAGTTGACTGAAGAGTCAATGAAGAAGATTGTGAAGATGCTGATGACTGCAGCAGTTGTAATAGGCGCAACGGAGATATCTATATTAGGAAATAGCTATATGGCGATAGAAGAACACAGAACACACCAGAATTAATGAGAAGAGGCATAGCACACAGCATCATAGACAGCCATAGTGCATGGAGGTCGCCTATATAATGCTTGCTGATATTCATAGATATTAGAAGATCAGTGATTAGCTTTGAATAATAGAGATTGCTACCTTCTTAACATTCTATGTGCATACTTCACACTACTTTCATAATTATACCTACAACCATCTCTTACAATTCTAATTGCTCTTAACTTTATTTGAGTGGTCTGTTGTTACACACATCTACAATAAAGTATGCAACATTAGTTAAAACACACAACATTAGTTAAAACACACAAGATGGTTTTGACACACACAAGATTCCTTGAAAACCAATCTGAATCTTCTACTGCCTTCAATGATCACAATGTGTGTTTGCAACAGTTGAATGATCAAATTTGTGAACAAGAGCAGCAATTAACTATTCTGCATGTACAACAGCAGCTCAATGAGTTGAAAGTGCAGATTTATGAAGATACTCTCATCAAGTCTCAATTAACTCAGAATATCATCACAGAACCACCGCAAAATCAATCTGTGAATGATATGAATGATGATAATGAAACACCACCAAGGTTGGAGATTAAGGACTATTATCAAGGAAAAAATATGTTAGAATTCAAGAACTATAAAGATTGCATGTTGACTCTCTTTACATGCCACCACTGGTATTATCAAAAGGAAGAACACAAGATAAATGATGCTAAACTCTACCTTGACACCCACATTAAGCAGAAATGGTTGAATTTTGTATCATTGTATGAGAGATGTGGAGGAGCAACACTGTTGACTTTTGACAATATGTTATCACATCTAGAAATGCAAATTAACAATCCACAGAACCAGCACTGATTAGTGAATCAAAAGTTTCAAGATGCAAAGCAACAAGAATGACAATTGATATGTGATTTCTCTAAATATCTTGAAAACTGAGAATACTACTTACCCTCATATAGTGAAGAACAAAGAATGGATAACTTGCATAGTAAAATGTTGAAGATATTATGCACAGAACTCAACTGTTGAAATCAAGAGCTTCAGAACTATGAAGAGTTGCTTCAAACTCTACAGACTCTTGAGAAAAATATATCAGAGTGACAGTATGCTATCTGCAAAGAAAGATCTGTAATATTTATAGAGAATCAGTGTTGTTCTGATAAATCTAGCAACTGTTGAAACAAGAGGAAATGAGAGGAACAAACAGATTCAACTGAACAAATCAAGAAAGATAAATATAACTGAATGAAGAAGTGTTCTCACTGTCATAAGAAGAGTCATATTGCAAATGATTGTTGAATGTTACATCTCAAAAAGCACAACCAAGTTTGACAAGCAAAAAACCAACAATTCCAATTATAGAAGCAGCTGCTGCATTGGGAATATGAACAACTAGACTGCAAGATAAATGATTATTGACAATGAATATGTGGATGCTGACAGAAGCAGAATGGTCAATGATGTGGACACTAGTGGATTCTGATGTGGATGTGAACTTTGTGTCCCATGCCTGGGCATCAAAATATTTCTCGAAGGCAGAAGATAAACCAAAAGTAGTGGAAGCAGTTGATAATCATAAGATTAAATCATATGAACAATGAAGAGCTGCAATGAAGATTATTGATGATGAACACATCCTTCAAGAAGAATTCCACCATTTCAAAGAGACTGATATTAGTGGATATGATGTAATTTTGAGCATGCCATGATTGGAAGCTGTGAACTCTGATATCAACTGGGTGTGAAGATGCTGAATCTATAGAAAAGCATTGAATATTAATCATATGCATCTGAATACTGCTAAAGAATTCACAATACTAATTGATGATGGCAATATTATATTCACTGCCTTATCATTATGAGCTGCAAGTGCAGCAACTGAGCCAAATATCTCAGATGATTATAAAGATTATCTTGATGTATTTCAAGAAGACATATCTGATGCAGAACATGCACCTCATGATCACACTATAGAGCTCAAACCTGACAAGAAACCCTCATATCAACTGATATATAACTTATCACCTCAAGAACTCTCTGTCCTCTGAGAATATATTGAAAAGACATTAGAGAAGAATTGGATATGTCTGTCCAAGAGCTCAGCTGGCATGCCAGTGTTATTCATGTTGAAGAAAGATGGAACTCTGTGTCTTTGTGTAGATTATCAAGGATTGAATGAAATAACAGTCAAAAATTGATATCCACTGCCCTTGATAAGTGAAATACTTGATAGATTAGCAGGTGCCAAAATATATATGCAACTGAACCTTAGAGATGCATATCATAGAATTCACATATGAGTGAGGGATGAATGAAAAACAGCATTTCAAACATGATATGGACATTTTGAATATCTAGTCTTATCTTTTGAGCTAATCAATGTCTCTGTGATCTTTCAATCTTATATCAACAAAGCCCTCAGTGATCTTTTAGATGTATATTGCATGGCTTATCTTGACAATATCATAATCTATTCAAACACACTTGATGAACATGTTGTCCATGTTAAGAACATGCTGGAACAGTTAAGGTGATGGAGACTATATGCTAAACTTAGTAAGTGTATGTTCCATACAACAGAAATTGGATTTTTGAGTTTTGTGGTTACCATGCAGAGCATTACTGTTGAGAAACACTGCATCAACATGATTCTAGATTGGCCAGAACTGTGAACTATAAATGAATTGCAAATATTTCTAGAATTCATCAATTTCTATCATTGATTCATATACAAGTTCTCGATAATAACAGCACCTCTGACTGAATTGTTAAAAGATTACAAAACAAAAAGAGGGAAGAATAACACATCTGTTCAATTAGATGAAAACTGCAAGCACACAATTTTGCAGTTAAAAGAATGCTTTACAAAAGCACCATTGTTGATTCACTTTGATCTGCAGTGAAAACTCCATATAGAAATGGATGGATCTGGTGTTGCAATCACTGCAGTAATATCACAATTAATGAATGATGATCACTGACACTCAATCACATTTTGGTCTAGAAAGCTCACAGAAATAGAAAGATGTTATCAAACATATGATCTAGAAATGTTGCTGATTGTAGAAGCTTTCAGACAATGATGTCACTATTTACATGATAGCAGACATTCAATAACTGTTTTATCTGACCATGTCAACCTCTGATGCTTCATGACAATGAAGCAGCTGAATGGATGTCAGATTTGCTGGATGGAAATGCTTTCAGTGTTCAATTTTGAAATAGAGCACTGTTCTGAAAAAAATAATTCCACAGATGCATCAAGTTGTTGCTCAGATTTTGTAAAATACACAGCTCTCTTGACAGAGCTCTCTACTCTGCAAGAGAAGCTGTGTAAGAGGATCTTTAAGTCACTAAAGACAAAAGAAAACACAAAGTTAGATCAATGTGTCAAGATGATGTGAAAAGATCTGCAAGCTAATGAAAATTATTGGATGAAGAAATCTGTAGTCATTGATAATAACAACCTCTGCAGAATAAAGAATGCATCTGTGAATGAGAATGAGATTGCAGATGTTATGAGATTAAATCTAGAAACTCTGATGCCATGAATTCTAGCTGTCAAGATATTTGAGTCTGAGACAGTCTATTGTGAAGAGGTAGTCAAATCTATCATTGAACTTTTACTACAGATTCAGAATAGAGACATCAGCACATCTGAACTTTGCAGAAGACTAGAGATGAGTGACACTAGTGTAGATAATTGTTTGATCTGAGCAGTAGATAAAGATGATCTGCTCAGAAAAGATGGTAAAGTCTATGTATCACAAGATAAAGCTGTAAGACATGAAATAATGAAAATGAATCACAATGATCCTCAAGGTGACCATTTTGAATGTGACAAAACCATTGAAGTGATCAAATGCAAGTACTTGTGGCATGATATGAGTGATGAGATTGCAGAATATGTGAGAACTTGTGATGTTTGCCAATACATCAAGATATCACAGCACAAGCTGTACAGGTTGCTACAATCACATCCAGTGTCAGATAAGAAATGACATACAATTAGCATGGACTTTATTGAAGGCCTGTCAGATAATAAAAAGGGAAGTCAAATCTATAATGCTATTGTTGTATTTGTTGATTTATTCACCAAATGAGCCATAATTGTGTCCACATCTTCAGAGCTAGATGCAGAAGAACTCATGGACATTATTGTATGAAGAATTGCAAAGAACTTTGATCTATCTGCAAACATTATTAGTAACTGAGATTCATTAATAAATAGCAAGTTTTGATCAACATTGTGTTATCTGCTCCATGTTCAACAAAAATTATCAACAGCATTCCACCCACAAACCAACAGCCAGACAGAACAATTGAATCAGGTGATTGAACATTATCTTCACACATATTGCAGCTATCAGCAAGATAATTGGATAGAATGGATTCCTCTGACACAATGAGCATATAACAATGCCTTCCATGCATCAATAAAAATGACATCATCTGAAGCAATGATCAGCTGACCAACTGAACTTCGCATAGACATGAAATCCCCAAGCACAGATGTGTCAAAATCAGCAATGGAACAAGTGGAATGAATGAAGCAAGTGGAGAACAAAATCTGAGAATGTCTGGAAGCTGCCAAAGCAGCTGAGAAAAAGTATTACAATCAATGTCATATATCAAAAAGCTTTAAGATAGAGGACTGAGTAATGCTGCATGCAAAAAATATATCCACCTTGTGACTCTCATTCAAACTAGATCATTGATTTTTGGGTCTCTTCCAAATAATTGATATCTGTGATACACAGATGTACAAACTGAAACTCACACTGCAATATAAAGAAATTCATTCCATATTCCATGTTTTCCTTCTCAAACCATATCACACGCGCGACAGACAAATCCTGCAAGCAGAACTGATAATTATAGACACACAAGAGAAATGAAAAGTTGAAGCTATATTAGACAAGCATCAGTACCATGATTAAACACAATATCTTATCAAATGGAAAGATTGTACAGACACAGATAATTCTTGGAAATCTGAGAAAAACTTAATGAACAGTCAGAAGTACTTGGAACAGTTTAATAAAATCTATCAGAAGTCAGTCAGTAAATGAAAATGAAGAAGATGATGATAACTGCTGAATATACTTATTTCACTCAGAGATTAAAAAACAGATCTGCCTCAGCTTGGTCAGTGTCATTTGAGAAATTGTCATCAAGACAAATCTGCTTATTATTCTGGATTTTCTCAACTGATGAAGCACAACATTTCAACAATGATTTGAAAGCTGCAACTGATGATGTAATCACTGAAATCTCATCAATCACTGTTTCAGCTGAAGTCTCAGAAGAACTGTCTTGTTGAATCTTCTGAATCTTCACAGCAAAGAATCTAACTGCTGCAGTCACAGCACTCTGCAAAATGTTAATGTTTGAAGTGTTCATATCAGCAACAATTAAATTCTCAGCAGTGTTGATAATCATCTGAGTCAATTCAATGACATCTGCTGACATCTAATAGAAAGTTAATATTATATACTGTAAAAACATCTGTTTTGAATAATAACTTACTGAAACACAGGTGTGCTTTGTCACTGAGCAGTGCTTGCATTTTTTGCATTGATTCTCAGCAGACTCACAATGATGGTGGGGGGATGTTGTCAAATGTTGAATACAATGACAGCAATATGCTGCTGTGTTTCTTTCTAACACTTCAATGAAACTGTCTGCTTCCTCATCTTCATCTACATTATCAGCCAACTCAAATAATGTATCAAGATCTTGGCTCAGTGAGAATGACACTGATGTAATAGCAGGATGTGAAAATGTGTTTTCTGAAATGCTGCTATGATTGAATGCCACATTCTGCTGTGACAACAGATCATTAGAGTTCATATAGAATTCTAGAACTTCATCTGTGTTCTTGTAGACCTGCACATCAAGTACAAATCTTGCAACAGCAGTTTGATATGTGGCAAATCTCTCATTCAGAACTTCATTGAAGAGCAGCATCTTGTGAAATTCATTGATCAAAGATTGACTGATTTTGTGAAAGCACTCAGACATCTATAATCTGTTAGTATTCTTAACAATCTCAGTTTAAGAAAACTTACAGCAGCACAACTTCTATTTGATATATGGCAGATGTGACAGCATGTCCATTCATTGTTCACAAAGCAAGAATATACTGAAGGGTTCTGCAACCTCTCCAGACAACCCAAGCAAATGCTCTTGATGGCAGACAGCATATCACTCTTCATAGACTTCAAACCAGCAATGGAAACAGCTGGTTCTGACATTCTATCATAACTTTAATCAGTACCAAGACCTTGTTCAAAGGAGGAGGAGAAGCAAAAAGCAAAAGCAATAAGAAAGAAAAACAGATGTTGAAGATTGAAACCAATATTGCAATGTTGATCAAAAGGATTGCAACAACACAAAACTCAACCCAAAATGGAAAATGCAACCACACAACCAAAACTTTGAATTTCACAATAAAAATCACATAGAAAGATACAGCATACTTTATTTGATAAATTGATGTATTCTTTTTTAATAAAAAATTGTTAGTGATGATGTTGGTGATGATTTTCGGTGGAGTGCAATTTTTGGTGTAAAAGTCAAAGGAAAGGGGTTCAGAAGTTGTGCCTAAATCATGATTGGACTGCATTGACACTGAAGATGGAAAAACATTCTTCCAAAACAGCAACACTTCAGAATTAACCTCAACAATTAATCCAGCTCAATTCTGTGAACTCTATACAATATTAACCATGCAGCACATGTTATGAACTTCGCATGTTGCAGTAAGAAGCTCTGAGAACCAGGTCTTTGAAGAAGGGAGATAATTGTAATAGATGCAATGGAGATATCTATATTAGAAAATAGCTATGTGGCAATAGAAGAACACAGAACACATCAGAATTAATGAGGAGGGGCATAGCACACAGCACCATAGGCAGCTGTAGTGCGTGGAGGTTGCCTATATAATGCTCACTGATATCTGTAGATATTAGAAGATCAGTGATTAGCTTTGAATAATAGAGATTGCTACCTTCTTAACATTCTATGTGTGTACTTCACACTACTCCCATAATTATACCTACAATCATCTCTTACAGCAGTGTCTGTGATATCTGCTTTCTTTGTCAATTTGTCACTGATGTCAGTGAAGCAGAGAGAGAGAGTGTTCTGAATGATGGAGAAGTGAGAGAAGAAGATGAGAGAAAATGTCTTTCTTCATTGAATATATCAGAGAATGAGTAGATTGATGAAGAAGAGAAGAAGTGAGAAGACAAATATCTTGTGAAATAGATATTTGTCTATACCTCTGCACTCAAAATGAATGCTGATAATTTATGAATATCAGAAGAAGTATTGAGCAAGGATGACAGAGAAGAGAGATGAGAGAGATGATGATAGAGAGAAGAGAAAGTAAGAGATGAGAGATGAGATGAAAGTGAATGAACTGAAAGTCTTTAGACTTTTCTTAGAATCTATTTTCTTTGTTTTTTTTCTTGCTTGTATATTTTATTTTTTGTATTTATTATACTCAAATTGAATTTTTTTCTTTTCTCTTTTTCTCTGATAAAATTCTTAAAAAAAAAATGTGTTTGATTGAAGTTTGAGTGAGATTTGTGCTTCTAGTATTTTTTGATTTAGAATTTGCACTTCTGATGTCTTTTGACTTAATATTTGCACTTTTGATGTTTGAAAGTTGTTGATTTTGTATTTGTTGTTCATTTTCTTGTTCAAGAAAGATTTCAAATGTCTGAGTGTTCAATATGTTTTCTTTCAGTTCTCATGTATCACCACTAGAACCCCAACCTGTTCATCTCACAAGATATTCCAGAGGTTTGTTTTTTCATTGTCATTTTTCAAGAATTTCTTCAACTTGATATTCTTCTTCACTGTCAACAAGTTTCAGTCCTGGTTCTGGTAGAGCTCCATTTCTGCAGTTGTATGGCTTCAGTAAAGATACATAGAATACAGAATGAATGCTTCTATATGAAGATGACAGTTCTAGTTTGTACACTTGTTTTCCAATGATATTCAGAATCTTGAAGAATCCAACATATTTATGATTGAGTTTGCAAATCAGACACAGCAATCAGAGATTTTTTGCATTGAGCATGATATAATCATCTATTTTAAATTGTTGAGGCTTATGTTTTGCATTGTAATAGATTTTCTGTGCTTGTTGCATCTTTTGTAGATTCTTGATAAGCTTATGATGTGTTTCCTCAATATGTTTCACACAGCTAGCAGCATGTATGGTGACTGATTGTGATGGTTTGCTGATATTAATTTTTAAATCAGATCAATATCTCATTAAGGCTTCTGCGGGTGCCATTTCAGTAGAGACATATTGAGAGATATTGTAAACAAACTGCATCAGTGATAGTCAGTGTGCTCAGTCATCTTGATGATAGTTGGTAAAGCATTGAAGATAATGTTTCAAGATTTGATTTTGTTGTTCTGTTTGATCATCTGTTTGAGAGTGAAAGGCTGTTGAAAGTTTCCAGCATGCATCTAGCATATAACAAAAGATGGATCAATAATGGCTTGTAAACAGTGAACCTCAATTGAATATATGATTTTTAGTACTCTGTAAATTGTATAGAACTTGATATAAATGATTTCTGCTAGTTCATTGACTGTAATGTTTTTGATGCAAGGAATATAGATTGTAAACTTGGTATATATATTCACAATCACTAAAATTGCATCATAGATTTGATGAAGGAATGTAGAGGCTGGCAAGCCTGTAATAAAATCTATAATAATGAACTCAAAAAGATTTGATGATAAGAAGATTGTACTCAATTCTTCATATTGTCTGTGCTGTTTTGACTTTACTTTTTGACAAGTATCACAAGTGGATATATAATCTTTGATATCTCTGACTAGTTCATGTCAATAGTATTTGTTCTGAATGCTGTCTATAAACTTTTTTATATCAAAGTGACCCCCCTGCAGATCATCATGGTTTGCACTGATAATTTCATCAATGAATGTCTTTTGTTGAGAGACATACATACAATCATCAGCACACAATATATCATCCTCAGAAATTGTCTATAGTATATTTTCAGTGACAGTCATACTCTTCTTTTTTATCTTCTCTTTTTGCTCAGCAGCAAAAGAATCAATCTTCTGTGCTTTACTCAGAAATGAGATGAAGGATTCAGATATTTCTGTGTATGCTGAGTCCTCAAGAATAGTCTTATTGACTGCAATCCAGGGCATATATTGCTCAATGCACAACAGAGGGAAAGAGTTTACATGAGAGATAGAAGATGTTGACATATGAAGTGCTTTTCACTCATTAAAAGAAGCATTTTGCTCATTAGAGACTCATGCACAGACTACATCAGAAGAAATATCATTTTGAAAAGAAGTATCAGCTTTTCAGCCTAGTCTAACTTCATGTTTCAGCTTCTGTTGCAGAGTAGATAACATAGTTTGATCATTATAGACCTCACTGTAGTCTGTGTGACAACTGAGCCCATCAGCTGAATTCTTTGATTCAGAGTGATGCAGTAATACAAAATCATAAGCAGATAAAGCTTCCATTCATCTGATCTGACATCTGTTCAGTTTCTTAGTCATCATAAAGTACTGCAGATTGACATGATCAGATCAGACTTGAATTGAATACTGACTTCTCTTTAGATAGTATCTTCAATTCTTAAATACTGCTACAATAGTCAAGAGTTCTTTATCATGAGTATCATAATATGTTTTCACATCAATCAACTTTCTTGATCAGAAGACAACTGAATGTCAGTGTTCATCATTCTGCAACTGTGACAGAATAGCAGCAACTGCAAAAGTGAATGCATCAGATTCAATCTGAATACATCAAGCTGGGTTAAAATGAGCTAATAGAGAAGCATGTATAAAGTGTGATTTGAGCTCATCAAAAGCACTTTGAGCATCTTCTGTTCATATAAAAGTGGCTTTTCTTTCTCTCTTTTTGCTTTCTTTTGTAAGTTCAAATAATGGGGCTGCAATAGAGGAGAAAGACTTAATAAATCATCAATAGAAATTAGCAAAGCTCAAAAAGAATTGAACCTCTTTAATTGATTTAGATGTAGATCATTTCACAATAGTAAAGACTCTGTCTGACTTCATCTCAACATCATTTGTATCTATAACAAATCTCAGAAACAAAATCTTGTTCACTTCAAATTCACATTTAGAGAGTTTTACAAATAGATTCACATACTCAAGATGTTCTAGCATCTTAGTAACATGCACTTTATGTTTCTGCTTTGAATTGAAGAATATGAGAATGTCGTCCAAATAGACAACACAACATATATCCAATAAATCAGACAAGGCATTGTTAATGTATGCTTGAAATGTCACTGAAACATTAGCTAGTTCAAATGGCATAACTACATATTCAAAATGTCCATATCTCATTCTAAAGACTGTCTTTCAACAGTCTTTTGCTGCTATAAGTATGCAGTGATAGACATCTCAAAGATCCAGCTTAGTGAATATCTTGGCTTTTGAAAGTCTATTAAGTAATTCACTTATTAGAGATAGAGAGTATCAGTTCTTGATGATGATTCAATTTAACTCTCAATAGTCTACACAAAGACAGAGTTCATCATCTTTTTTGAGAACAAAGAGAATCAGTGCATCAGCCAGGCTACTGAACAGTTGTATCCATCCTTTATTTAATGCATTTTTTAAATATTCTCTTAGAGCAGCTAACTCAGTTTCAGAGAGATTGTATATCAGCATAAATGAAGATTGCACATCAGACTTGAGATCTATACAGTGTTTCATCTCTTCTGATCTTTTCACACTTATAGCAGCTTCTTCTGAGAAGATATGTGTGTATGACATGACATAATCAGATAGATCAGTCAGCAAGTCTGAATATACAGCTGAGAATACATATGAAGCATACTTTGAGTCTTTTGAATGTTCTGTAGATAATACTACAAGCATTTCTACTCTAGCTTCTGTGAGAACTTCAGCTAGAACATCTTGTTCAGAAATAATTTGAGGCTGTTGTTCATCTTCAGAGCTTCTAAAGAAGAATTGTTCATCTGATCAATCTATAAGAGAATTTGTTTGTCTTAATCAAGGAAATTCTAATACAAGACTGTAGTTCTTCATCTTCATCACATGAAAGAAATGAGATGTCTGCTGTGTATTACTCTTGTGATCAGTGACAGTAGTTGCAATGTTATACTCTTCAAAGAAGTGCATTATGCATTCATCAATTGACTTGATCATTTTGATTTTGCAGTGAGCAGCTTCTAGATTGTGATTCTTTGTTCAAAATTCATTGACACAGTTCACTTCTGATTCAGAGTCTACTAGCACAAGCATTTTTTGCAAACTCTTAGATGTAGCAAGTTTCACTGTGACAGTGAAGCTTAAGATGTTTTTGCATCAACTTTCTGTGCTTATAACTGCTATTGTGAGCTGAATGATATATCTTAAGTGTTTTTTGAGTTCTTTGAGTTCTTTGTGTCTTTTGTATCAGATTTCAAATTGGACTTGGTGTTTTTGGATTTGTCTTTGAGTTGTTTGAAACATGAATCGATGGTATGTTCTGGTTGCTTGCAATAATGGCAATATTTTGATCAGATGGAGTCATCAGACTTTGTAGTGTTATTTCATCTATGTTTGTTTTGTGATCTATTATCAGCATTATTTCTGTTGTTAAAGCTTTGAGTGAGGTTTTTGAAATTTGACTTCTCTTTAAGCTTCTTCTGTCTCTCTGGCAGATTCAATTCTGTCATTGCAAGTTTATATAGAGTGGCATCATAGCTTAACTCTTCCAATTTGGTTGCATATTTGTTGAATTCTCGGTGAATGGAAGGTAGAACTTTCATATAGAGGTGTGATTTCTGATGGTATTTGCTATAAGAATGCTGCAGATGCTCTTCAATTGATTGTAAGTGTGAAGCAAATTGTTGAACTGTCTGATCTTCTTGTTGCTCTGTTTTTCAGTACTGTCTATTGACATCTTGAAAACTTCTATCTGAATTGATGACTTGACATTGCATCCAACTAACAAATTCTTCCCATGATGGCAAAGTCTGCATATCATGTGTATGTTGATATCAATGTTGTTGCATCTCAACATTGAAATGAGTAACAGCTTCAATGATTTTTCAATGGTCATATTTGTTGTAGTAATCAAGATCACTGGCATGGAAAGCAATAGCAGCTGTAACAAAGTTTTTAAATTCTTTCATACTTTGATCTCAGAACTTTTCCACATCTCTCTGAGAAGAGTGATCACTCATATCAGAATCTTGAAGTTCTAATTGTCAAAGTGATATCTGACTACATCTTTCACTGACAGTAGTCACAGTGCTTTTCACTAAGATGTTGAGTGCTTGTAGTGTGGCTTTCAGTGGTCTGAGAATATTTGTGATGTTATTGTAGTTATTATTCATACTAGTTGCATCTCTACTGTGGTTTGGATGCACTTCTAGCATATTTCAGATGACTGGAATTGTTTCATTCAATTCTTGTAGTAAAATATTGCACTGCTGTTGAAGTTCTCACAATTCTTTCTCAGTCTGTAATTTTTTGATTCTTCTGATCACAGCTATTTTCTTGATTTCAATTGTGCTGAGATCTTCAGAAGAGATTGTGACGGGTTAGCACCCGTTAGTAATCAACTTACGCAACCAACTCCCCTCCTGCACCCGCTCGTTCCTGGCCGTTGTGACCTCGCGTAACCCTCGATGTTCTTCCGCTCCGTGCTCCGCGCTCGCGTAGTTTCTAACGATTCTTCCGCGTAGCTCCTTACGTTCTCCCGCTCTGTGTTCCGCGCTCGCGTAGTCTCTAACGATTCTTCCGCGTAGCCCTCAATGATTCCCCCGCCCCACGTTCCGCGCTCGCGTAGCTTCTAACGATTCTTACGCGTACCCCTTAATGTTCTTCCGCTCCGCGCTCCACTGTGGAGCGGCTTCTGATATTCTTCCGCCCCGAACTTTCCCCTATAAGAACCCCCTTCGTACGACCTTTTCTTCTGATTTCTTTTCTCTTTCTTTCCTTAATCAATTCGTAATCTGTAATTAGGATAGTACCAAATCGTTAATCGAAGTACGCCCGTTACATTACGAATTGATTCTTCTGCGTTTAAGGCCCGAGTGCCTCGTTATTAGTTCTTACGCCCGAGTGCGTCGTTACCAGTTCTTACGCCCGAGTGCGTCGTTTACAGGCCCGAGTGCCTAGTCGTTACAAGAGATCCCTCGTGGGCCCGAGTGCCCTTATCGTTAGTTATATAGGCCGTCGTGCCTAAGCGTCCGAAACACAATCGACCGTGTTCTACGAGGCCCGAGTGCCTACGAACCGTAACGCTGCGAATAGCGTTCACGAAGAAGCTTGACCAAGCTTAGCGCCGCAACACTGCGAATAGTGCCTGCGAGAGGACCGAGTATTCCTTTTCTTTTTTTTATTATTATATGTCCTTAGATATCGAAATGAACTACGAGCAATCCTACGAACACCCGCCGCACCCGAACGCGGCGGACGATAACTTAGACCTACGAAGCATCCTCCAGCAGCAGGCGCTACAGATGGCCGAATTGCAACGACGACTTGCTGAGATGAGCACTCCCGCGTTCACCGTTCCTCCTACGCCCGCGCCTCACGAAAAGCCCCCAAGAGAGAAGCTCCCAATCCTCGACAAATACGAGGGAGACCTAGCGCTCTACCTCGCGTGGAAGTCAAAAGCGAACGCCAAATTGGACATCGATGGACGAGCAATAGGCTCGCTATCCAATCAAGCGTGGTATATCCATAGCAGGTTGGATGGCGACGCGTTAGCAAAATTCCAACCCTGGATGAGCCATTGCCAGGACCACCAGCGTACGCCAGAGCTAGTCTTCCGACAACTCGACTCCCTCTTCCTCGATCCTACGCTTCAAGCCAAGGCGTTAGACTGGCTTAATCGGACTCGCCAGATGGATGTCGCGTTGGCAACTTACCTTCCTGAATTCGATCGCAAGCTCCTAGAAGCAGGTGGGCAAGACTGGGACGACGCCGTCAAGATCAACATGTTGTTCAAGAACTTGAACTTCCAATTGCATAACCGAAGCGTAGGGCGTCCGAAGCCCTCAACATACAGCGAATTCTGCGCTGATCTTCGCCTGTTGGACAACGACCTGTCTCAGTTCCGCGCGCTCCAAAATCGCAGAGGATTCCGCCGAACAAATGCGTACGCCCCGAACCACTCTGCAGCGCCCCCCGCCTCCGAACCAGAACCAATGGACTGGGTCCCACACGTAAACGCAAGTCGCCCGAGGGTCCCCAACGTCTCAGGGAAGGACGCCGCCGACCGAATCGCCAGAGGAGTCTGCATACGCTGCGACAAGCCAGGGCACTTCGCGAACCAATGTCCGAATGCGATCGCCCCGAGTAAACCCCCCACGCGCGTAAACGCTGCGTCGCCCGCGGATAGGCAAGAACAGGGAAAAGACGAGCTCTCGCCCTAAAACGCGGACGAGAGCTCAAGGAGCAGAAAGCTAGCTGGAGATTCGAGCAGGAGATGCAAGCGGACGCAATCATGGTCCCTGCCATTGTAAATAGCTTAGTCAACGTACGAGCAATGGTAGACAGTGGTTTCCTTCACTACGCTCTTATAGACACCCAGCTGGTCGAGAAGCATAAGCTCCAGCGTATCCCCTTTCCCAAACCGCGTAAGCTCAGTGGATTTGACGGCCCCAGAGGATCCGCCTCCTACAACATGGTAAGATTTAATGTCGACGTAGGAGGACACGAGAAAAAGAACGTATACGCATACGAAATACAAGGCCTTGAGTACGATCTAATGCTCGGCCTATCATGGCTCACAGAATTTGGAACCTTGTTGGACGCACGCAACCGCTGCCTTATTTTCCCAGGAGGCGACCGTGTTTACGAGAAGGATGTCGATAGGACCGCTGATCTCACCCAGATATCAGCGGAAGCGTACAAACTACTAACCCGCCAAGCGCATGAGAAGAAGAACGTCCAAGTGTTCGCTGCTAGCATGGCGGATATCAAAAAAGCGTTAGAAAAGCTAGAACCCAAAGACCCCAAGAAACCGCGCAAGGAACTACCCGAATCGTACGAAGACTTCGCAGACGTGTTCGACGAAAAAGAAGCTGAAAAGCTTCCTCCTCACCGAGGACCCGGCATAGATCATACGATCGAGCTCATCAAGGAGGACGGTAAGGACCCGCAACCACCCTGGGGTCCTCTCTACAGCATGTCGCGCGACGAGCTCCTCGTCCTACGAAAAACGCTCAACGGACTATTGGACAAAGGCTTCATTCGTGTTAGCAACTCACCCGCCGCAGCACCCGTACTGTTCGCGAAGAAACCAGGAGGAGGCTTACGATTCTGCGTTGACTACCGAGGACTCAACAAGATTACGCGGAAGGACCGATACCCTCTCCCACTCATCAACGAAACACTCGAACGAGTAGGAAAAGCAAAATGGTTTACGAAGCTTGACATCTCTGCGGCCTTCTATAAGATAAGGATTAATGAAGGTGACGAATGGCTAACCGCTTTTCGTACGCGTTACGGATTATACGAATGGACAGTGACCCCTTTTGGATTAGCGAACGCCCCGAGCACGTTCCAGAAATACATTAACTGGGCCCTACGAGACCTGCTCGATGAGATCGCCTCAGCGTACATGGACGATATCCTGATCTTCACCGATGGACCGCTCACTGAGCACCGCAAGCACGTACGACAAGTGCTTGACCGCCTACGAAAAGCCGGACTGCAAGTGGACATTGACAAATGCGACTTCGAGACCAAGTCTACGACCTACCTAGGATTCATCATCGAAGCTGAAAAAGGCGTACGCATGGATCCTAAGAAGGTGGAAGCAATCCTCAACTGGGAGGCACCAGTCTCGGTAAAAGGGACTAGAAGCTTCCTAGGATTTGCCAACTTCTACCGAAGGTTCATCAAAGACTTCTCCGATATCGTACGACCACTGACGGACCTGACCCGGAAAGACGCCGTGTTCCAATGGACTGACGAAGCGGACGCAGCATTCAAAAAGCTGAAGCGTATGTTCACAAGCGCCCCGATGCTGCAATCATTCGATCCGGATAAGCATACGATTCTCGAAACGGACGCCTCAGGTTACGTAGTAGGTGGGGCACTGATGCAATATGATAACGAAGGTGTCCTACGACCCTGTGCCTTCACCTCGAAAAAGATGTCGCCCGCCGAATGCAACTACGAGATCTACGACAAGGAGCTCCTAGCGATCATACGATGCCTCGAAGAATGGGAGTCCGAACTTATGAGCGTCGAAAAGTTTGAGATTGTTACCGATCATAAGAACTTAGAGTACTTCACGACCACTCGTAAGCTCACTGAAAGGCATATGCGTTGGTCATTGTTCCTTAGCCGTTTTTCGTTCACAATTCGTTATCGACCTGGAGTAGAGAACACCCTTGCGGATGCCCTGTCCCGCCGAGAACAAGATATGCCATCTGATGACTTGGACGACAGGTGGAAACACCGAGAGCATCGATTAATCGACCCTGCAATCATAGAAAGTCCTACGCAACCAGACGAACCCCGCGTACATGTCAACCAGTCCCGAGCTCAAGAACCCTCGCTCGAAGAACAATGGAAGCTAGCGGCAGAAGCAGATGAATCCTGGCAACAAGCCGCCGAAGCCGTACGAAACAGAGCACCTCGATTCCCCGCAAGCGTATACCCAAGAACGGATATCTCAGCATGTTCGATCGATGATGACAACTGCTTACGCTTTCGAGATAGGCGATGGGTCCCCGATTCAGAACCCCTACGAACACGGATCATGCAAGAAATTCATGACTCGCCGATGACCGGGCACCCAGGACGCGAAATCATGTACAACATCGTCGCCCGAGAATTCTACTGGCCAGATATGTCGAAAGACATACGCCGGTTCGTACGCAACTGTGATCGCTGCGGCTCAGTGACGGCATGGCGTGAACGCCGAAAAGGGATGCTGAAGCCCCTACCTGTCCCCGACCGAACTTGGCGCGATATAGCTATCGATTTTGCAGTTTCCTTACCCGAGAGCGGAGGTTCTACGAACATCCCTAGTCATCGTCGACCGACTCAGCAAGGGCGTAATACTACAGCCCTGTGACAAGATGGACGCCGAAGTAGTTGCAGATGCCTTCGTCAGAAGCCCGTTCTATCGTATGCACGGCCTGCCCTCATCCATTGTGTCAGATAGAGGCAGTCAATTCGTCAGCGCACTCTGGGCCCGCGTATGCCAATTATTAAGAATCGAACGAAAGTTATCAACGGCGTACCACCCAGAGACTGATGGAGCTACCGAGAGGATGATACAAACGGTAAAGAACATCCTCCGTAAGTTCTGCAATTACGCGCAAGACAACTGGAGCAACCTGCTGCCACACGCTGAGATTGCGATTAACGGTCGAGATTCCGCTACGACAGGCGTAAGCCCATTCTTCCTCCTACACGGATACAACTTAGAGGTCCTGGACTTCCCCGAGACTCCCCGAGAAACCGCGTACGCCCGCAGCCCCATACAGGCGGCAGAGAACATCGTGAGCAAGCTGAAGAAAGCCCGCGAATGGGCAGAAGCTTCAATGGCCAGCGCTCAGCAAGATTACGAGGACCAAGCGAACACCAGGAGGAGTCCTGCGACCCGATACCACGTAGGAGACAAAGTCTGGCTGGACCTCAAAAACATAAGAACGGACCGCCCCTCGCGTACGCTAGATTACCGCCACGCCAAGTATACGGTGAAGGAAGTGCTAGGCACACACGATTATCGACTCGACACCCCGCCTGGCATCCACGACGTCTTTCATACGAACCTGCTCCGACCCGCGGCCGAGGATCCATTCCCCTCACAGAGAACCTCCGATTGGCAGCCACCCGCCATCGTAGGAGAAGACAACGAACTCGAGTGGGAAATCGAAGCAATCCTTGACGATAGAACCAACCGCCGCCGCCGCGAATACCTCGTCAAATGGGTAGGATACGATCGTCCGACCTGGGAACCCGCGTCCGCCTTGGAGGACACCGCCGCCCTCGACACCTACGAGTCCTCACTCACCCCGGTAGGGGGATAATGTGACGGGTTAGCACCCGTTAGTAATCAACTTACGCAACCAACTCCCCTCCTGCACCCGCTCGTTCCTGGCCGTTGTGACCTCGCGTAACCCTCGATGTTCTTCCGCTCCGTGCTCCGCGCTCGCGTAGTTTCTAACGATTCTTCCGCGTAGCTCCTTACGTTCTCCCGCTCTGTGTTCCGCGCTCGCGTAGTCTCTAACGATTCTTCCGCGTAGCCCTCAATGATTCCCCCGCCCCACGTTCCGCGCTCGCGTAGCTTCTAACGATTCTTACGCGTACCCCTTAATGTTCTTCCGCTCCGCGCTCCACTGTGGAGCGGCTTCTGATATTCTTCCGCCCCGAACTTTCCCCTATAAGAACCCCCTTCGTACGACCTTTTCTTCTGATTTCTTTTCTCTTTCTTTCCTTAATCAATTCGTAATCTGTAATTAGGATAGTACCAAATCGTTAATCGAAGTACGCCCGTTACAGAGATATTCTCTTCTGAACTATACTCAGAGTTCAATTTCATAGAGAAAGATGATGCTTGTTGCACACTTTCAGTGGCAGAAGTGTGTGTTTCACAGTTTTCTTTCATGATGTTTGCTGCTTCAGATTCAGCAGTAGCACAAGTATGACAGATACTGCAGATAGAGGTCATGACTATTACTCAACAGATCATCTCTCAAAGATTGAGTGATTAGAAACTGTGAGATGTAGTGACAGTGTGAAGAGTAACAGTAGAAGATAGTTTATAGTGTAGTAGAGATAATAGTAATATATTGTAGAGTAATATAGTATAGTAGCATAACATAGCATAGCTAATCACTAAGAAAGAAAAGAAAGAGAAAGAAGATGTGTGAAATACATACATCGATATATATATACATATAGAAATAGTGGTAGCGAGAGTATAATGGAAAGAGGTAAGAATAAGCGAAGATAATAAGGAAATAATAAACGAGTGCATTACATAGAGACAGTGAAGATGATGAGCCATCTTCTTCATTTTCTGTCTGCTCTGACAGTAGATGATGATATAGATGAATGAGTTCAACCTTCTTAGAGCATTCTGAATTCAGAGAATTCCATAATTCAGCATCAGTTTCTGATTGAATGAACAGATGATCACTTTATAGAACAGATCATATTGAGTGATTATACTGCACATGATCTGAGCACTCTGTACTAGCAAGGTCTTCTCAAACTTCTCAATCAGATGGAGAGACAGTGTTTCAGTCAGAAACACAAACTGACATATCAGTTTCTGCAACATAGATAGTAAAATGAGACTCTTTTGATATGATGCAGCAGTGATGATCAGATGACACTCATCAAAGATCATATAATCTAGCTGATTGACTATATACAGTTGAAGCAACAGAGAGTGGAAGTGTTGATTAACTGTCTACTCCACCTTCACTATGATGAGAGAACAGAAGATGAAATCCTCAGTATCACAGATCTGATTTCAGACTCTGACATTGATATCAGCTGTCTGACACTGTTGTCTCATCTTCTTCTTGAGCACAATCAGTGACAGTATCACCACTGTGATGTCAGCATCAGAAAGTTGACAGAGGAGAAGATAGAGCAGACTCTTCTTCTCATCAGTACAGAGAACTGCAATAATCTGATCAGTTTCATTGAGCACATACTGCATCATCTGCTTCTGTGTGATGGACTGATACTGAGCATGCTTCTCATACATACACTGCAGAATGAGATGTGTCTGTTCCATGATTCAATATCAGCAACTGCAGACTGGGATAACTTAGTGAGTCAATCACTGCACAAATCAGAACTTCATCTCTGAATTCATTCATCAGTGTTTGAAGAGACTTTTATTCTCTTCTTCTCAGTTTGTCAGATCAATCAGCTGATGAGTGGATGAGTTGCTGACTCAGCTGAGATCTTGAATTGAGATTGGAAATAGAGAGAGAAAAGCAGTCAGATGAAATACAGTGAAATTGTGGATGAGTTGATGTCAGAGCTCACTAGCACACTGAAACTTCTACAGCTCAGCATCTGTCAAGCTGTCTTGAAAGTTGACAGTACCACCATAGACACAGTTTTCTGTTCATAGTGTATGTGATGTCTGTCAGTGAAAGACAGTGAGCATACTGCTGATGGAATCCTCATCTCCATCTTCATTATCATTCTCAGTCAGTCAGAGAGAAGCAGCTGCAGTGAATTTTCTGATGACAATGCTCACAGTAATCTGTCACCATACACAGATGTGAATGTGCTTGCCCAGAAATCACTTATCTGTGGAGACAACCATGTTGATCATATAATCATCAGATCATGGTGAACATCTCTGAGATCAGAGATAATTCAACATAGTCTCTGAGATGTTGATCTGCTGATGCAGTCACTGACAGAATGATTGAACTAGTGTCAGAAACTGCACTGTGAGAGTCACAATTTCTGAAAGAAGAAATCACACAGATCACTGCAATGTGTTGATCATATTCAGAGATTTGTGATAGCTGATAATGAACAGTATATGACTGTTGTGAAGAAAGAGATTCTGAGACTTGAGGATTGTGTTTTGTCATCACAGTCTCAGAAACTCCATGCACTGCAGCTGCTGTCTGAAACTGATGAAGAATGGAATAAAAAGAGTGTTGAGAAATCACTGAACAGCATTTTCATACTGATCAGCTGCATGTAAGAGATAGTTGTAGATATAATTATGGGAGTAGTGTGAAGTACGCATGTAGAATGTTAAGAAGGTAGCAATCTCTATTATTCAAAGCTAATCACTGATCTCCTAATATCTACGGATATCAGCAAGCATTATATAGACGACCATCATGCGCTACAGCCGCCTATGGTGCCGTGCGCTATGTCCCTCCTCATTAATTCTGGCGTGTTCTGTGTTCTTCTATCGCCACATAGCTATTTTCTAATATAGATATCTCTGTTGCATCTATTACAATTATCTCCCTTCTTCAAAGGCCTGGTCCCCAGGGCTTCTTAATGTGACGTGCGAAGTTCATAATATGTGCTGCGTGGTTGATATTGTATGAAATTTGCAGGATCGGGCCAGATTAATTGTCAGGGTTAATTCCGAAGTGTTGCTGTTTCAGAAGAATGTTTTTCCATCTCTGGTGTCAATGCAGTTCAATCATGATTTAGGCACAACTCCTGAACCCCTTTCCTTTGACTTTTACACCAAAAAGTCGTACCCTAACAAAATCATCACCACCATCACCACCAATGATTTTTTATTTAAAAAGAATACATCAATTTATCAAACAAAGTACGCTGTATCTTTCTATGCGATTTTTATTGTGAAATTTGAAGTTTTGGTTGCATGGTTGCATTTTCCATTTTGGGTTGAGTTTTGTGTTGTTGCAATTCCTTTGACCATCATTGCAATATTGGTTTCAATCTCCAACATCTGTCTTTCTTTCTTGTTGCTTTTGCTTTTCCTCCTCCTTTGAATAAGGCCTTGGTACTAATTAAAGTTATGATAGAATGTCAGAACCAGCTGTTTCTGTTGCTGGTTCGGAGTCTATGGAGGGTGATATGCTGTCTGCCATCAAGAGCATTTGCTTGGGTTGTCTGGAGAGGTTGCAGAACCCTTCAGTATATCCTTGCTTTGTGAACAATGGACAGACATGCTGTCATGTCTGTCATATATCAAATAGGAGTTGTGCTGCTGTAAGTTTTCTTAAACTGAGGTTGTTATGGGTGCTAATGGGTTATAGGTGCCTGAGTGCTTTCACAAAACCAGTCAATCTTTGATCAATGAATTTCATGAGATGCTGCTCTCTGATGAAGTTTCAGATGAGAGATTTGCCATGTATCAAACTGCTGTTGCAAGGTTTGTACTTGATGTGCAGGTCTATGAGGATGCAGATGGGGTTCTAGAATTCTATATGGACTCTGATGATCTGTTGTCACAGCAGAGTGTGGCATTTGATCATAGCAGTGTTCCAGAAAGCATGTTTTCGTGTCCTGCTATTACATCGGTGTCATCCTCACTGGGCCAAGATCTTGGTATGTTATTTGAGTTGACCAATAATGTAGGCGAAGATGAGGAAGTGGACAGTTCTGTTGAAGTGTTAGAAAGAAATGCAGCAGCATATTGCTGTTGTTGTATTCAACATTTGACAACATCCCCCTGTCATCATTGTGAGCCTGCTGAGGGTTGATGCAAAAAATGCAAGCACTGCTCAGTGATGAAGCATGCCTGCGTTCCAGTAAGTTATTATTCAAAACAGATGTTTTTACAGTATATAATATTAACTTTCTATTAGATGTCAGTGGATGCTGTTGAATTGGCTCAGATGGTTATCAACACTGCTGAGGATTTAATTGTTGCTGATGTGGACACTTCAAACATTAACATTTTGCAGGGTGCTGTGACTGCAGCAGTTAGATTCTTTGCTGTGAAGATCTGGGAGATTCAATGAGACAGTTCTTCTGAGGCTCCGGCTGAAATGGTGGTTGGTGAGGTCTCAGTGGTTACATCGCTGGTTGCAGCTCCCAAGTCATTGTTGAAATGTTGTGCTTCGCCAGTTGAGGAAATCTGGGATAATAAGCAGGTTTGTCTTGGTGACAATTCCTTGAATGACACTGGCCAAGCTGAGGCAGATCTGTTTTTTAATCCCTGGGCAGAATAAGTATATCCAGCAGTCATTGTTGTCTTCTTCATTTTCATTTACTGACTGACTTCTGATAGGTTTTATTAAACTGTTCCAAGTACTCCTGGCTGTTCACCAAGTTTTCCTTGAGTTCCCAAGAATTATCTGCGTCTGTACAATCTTTCCATTTGACAAGATATTGTGTTTGACTGTGGTACTGACACTTGTCTAATATAGCTTCAACTTTTCATTTCTCTTGTGTGTCTATAATTATCAGTTCTGCTTGCGGGATTTGTCTGTCGCGCGTGTGATAAGATTCGAGAAGGGAAACATGGAATACAGGATGAATTCCTTTATATTGTGGTGTGAGTTTCAGTTTGTACACCTGCGTACTGTGGATATCAATTATTTGGAAGGGACCCAAAAATCGATGATCTAGTTTGGGTGAGGGTCGCAAGGTGGATATATTTTTTGCACACAGCATTACCCAGTCCTCTATCTTAAAGCTTTTTGGTATATGGCGCTGATCATAATACTTTTTCTCAGCTGCTTTGGCAGCTTCCAGACATTCTCAGATTTTGTTCTCCACTTGCTTCATCCATTCCACTTGTTCCATTGCTGATTTTGACATGCCTGTGCTTGGGGGCTCCATGTCTATGCAAAGTTCAGTTGGTCGGCCGATCATTGCTTCAGATGGTGTCATTTTTATCAATGCATGGAAGACATTGTTATATGCCCATTGTGTCAGAGGAATCCATTCTATCCAATTATCTTGCTGGTAGCTGCAATATGTGTGAAGATAATGTTCAATCATCTGGTTCAATTGTTCTGTCTGGCCGTCGGTTTGCGGGTGGAATGCTGTCGATAATTTTTGTCGGACATGGAGCAGGTAACACAATGTCGATCAAAACTTGCTATTTATTAATGAATCTCAGTTGCTAATAATGTTCACAGGTAGGCCAAAGTTCTTCACAATCCTTCATACAATAATGTCCACAAGTTCTTCTGCATCTAGCTCTGAAGATGTGGGCACAATTATGACTCATTTGGTGAATAAATCAACAAATATGACAATAGCATTATAGGTTTGACTTCCCTTTTTATTATCTGGCAGGTCTTCAATAAAGTCCATGCTAATTGTATGCCATTTCTTATCTGGCACTGGATGTGGTTGTAGCAACCCATACAGCTTGTGCTGTGGTATCTTGACACATTGACAAACATCACAAGTTCTCACATATTCTGCAATCTCATTGCTCATACCATGCCACAAGTACTTGCATTTGATCACTTCGATGGTTTTGTCACATCCAAAATGGCCACCTTGGGGATCATCGTGGTTCATTTTCATTATTTCATGCCTTACAGCCTTGTCTTGTGGTATGTAGACTTTACCATCTTTCCTGAGCAGGCCATCTTTATCTACTGCTCAGGTTGAATGATTATCTACACTAGTGTCATCCATCTCTAGTCTTCTGTGAAGTTCAGATGTGCCGGCGTCCCTATTCTGAATCTGCAGTAAGAGTTCAATGATAGATTCAGCTACCTCTTCATGATAGGCTGTCTTGAATTCAAATATCTTGACAGCTAGAATCTGTGGCATCAGAGTCTCTAGATTTAACTCTGTAACATCTGCAACCTCATTCTCATCCGCAGGTGTGTTCTTTATCCTGCAGGGGTTGTTGTCATTGATGACTACAGGCTCCTTCACCCAACAATTTTCATTAGCTTGCAGATCTTTTCACACCATCTTGACACATTGATCTAACTTTGTGTTTTCTTTTGTCTTTAGTGACTTAAAGATCCTCTTATGCAGCTTCTCTTGCAGGGTAGGGAGCCCTGTCAAGGGAGCTGTGTGTTTTACAAAATCTGGGCGATGACTTGGTGCATCTGTGGGATTATTTTTCCCAGGATGGTGCTCTATTTCAAAATCAAACACTGAGAGCATTTCCATCCAGTGAATCTGACACTCATTTAGCTGCTTCATCATCATGAAGCACTGAAGGTTGGCATGGTCAGATAAAACAGTTATTGAGTGTCTGCTATCATGTAAGTAGTGGCGCCATTGCCTGAAAGCTTCTACAATTGGCAACATTTCTAGATCATATGTTTGATAACATCTTTCTGTTTCTGTGAGCTTTCTAGACCAAAACATGATCAGGTGCCAGTGATCATCATCCATTAATTGTGATATTACTGCAGTGATTGCAACACCAGATCTGTCCATTTCTATATGGAGTTTTCACTGTGGATCAAAGTGGACCAACAATGGTGCTTTTGTAAAGCATTCTTTTAACTGCAAAATTGCGTGCTTGCAGTTATCATCTAACTGGACAGGTGCATTATTCTTCCCCCTTTTCATTTCATAACCTTTTAACAATTCGGTCAGGGGTGCTGTTATTATCGAGAACTTGTATATGAATCAATGATAGAAATTGACAAATCCTAGGAATATTTGCAATTTGTTTATAGTTCGCAGTTCTGGCCAATCTAGGATTGTGTTGATGCGGTGTTTCTCGACAGTAATGCTCTGTGTGGTAACCACAAAACCCAAAAATCCAATTTCTGTTGCATGGAATGTACACTTACTAAGTTTGGCATATAGTCTCCATCGCCTTAACCATTCCAGCATGTTCTTAACATGGACGACATGTTCATCAAGTGTGTTTGAATAGATTACAATATCGTCGAGATAAGCCATGCAATATACATCTAAAAGGTCACTGAGGGCTTTGTTGATATAAGATTGGAAGGTCACAGGGGCATTGGTTAGCCCAAAAGATAAGACTAGATATTCAAAGTGTTCATATTGTGTTTGAAATGCTGTTTTCCATTCATCCTCTGCTTGTATGCGAATTCTATGATACGCGTCTCTAAGGTCCAGTTGTGTATATATTTTGGCACCTGCTAACCTATCAAGTATTTCACTTATCAAGGGCAGTGGATATCGATTCTTGACCGTTATTTCATTCAATCCTCGATAATCCATGCAAAGACGCAGGGTTCCATCTTTCTTTGGTGTGAATAACACTGGCACGCTGGCTGGGCTCTTGGATGGATGTATCCAATTCTTCTCTAATGCCTTTTCAATATATTCTCAGAGGACAGAGAGTTCTTGAGGTGATAAGTTATATATCAGTTGATATGAGGGTTTCTTGCCAGGTTTGAGCTCTATGGCATGATCATGAGGTGCATGTTCCGCATCAGGTATGTCTTCTTGGAATACATCAAGATAATCTTTATAATCATCTGGGATATTTGGCTCAGTTGCTGCACTCGCAGCTTGTAATGGTAAGGCAGTGAATATAATATTGCCATCATCAATTAGTGTTGTGAATTCTTTAGCAGTATTCAGGTGCATGTGGTTAATATTTGATGCTTTCCTATAGGTCCAGCATCTTCACACCCAGTTGATATCAGGGTTTGCAGCTTCCAACCATGGCATGCCCAAAATTATGTCATATCCACTAATGTCAGCCTCTTCGAAATGGTGGAATCCTTCTTGGAGGATGTGTTCATCATTGATAATCTTCATTGCAGCTCTTTGTTGTTCATATGATTTAATCTTATGATTATCAACTGCTTCCACTACTTTTGGTTTACCTTCTGCCTTCGAGAAATATTTTGATGCCCAGGCATGAGACATGAAGTTCGCATCCGCGCCAGAATCCACTAGTGTCCACGCCATCGACCATCCCGCTTCTGTCAGCATCCATGTATTCATCACCAATAATTGTTTATCTCACAGCCTAGTTGTTTGTATTCCCAATGCAGCAGCTGCTCCTACAATTGGGATTGTTGGTTTTTTGCTTGTTGAACTTGGTTGCACTTTTCAGGGTGTAACATCCAACAATCATTTGCAACATGACCCTTCTTATGACAGTGAGAACACTCCTTCATTCAGTTATATTTATCTTTCTTGATTTGTTCAGTTGAATCCATTTGTTCCTCTCATTTCCTCTTGTTCCGACAGTTGCTAGATTTATCAGAACAATGCTGATTCCCTACAAATATCACAGGTCTTCCTTTGTGAATAGCATGCTGTCGCTCCAGCATATTTTCCTCAAGAGTCTGTAGAGTTCAAAGCAACTCTTTGTAGTTCTGGGGCTCTTGATTTCAACAGTCAAGTTCTGTATGTAATACCTTCAATGCCTTACTACGCAAGTTATCCATTCTTTGTTCTTCGCTATATGGGGGTAAGTAGTATTCCCAGTCTTCGAGATATTTAGAGAAATCATGTATTGATTGCCATTCTTGTTGCTTTGCATCTTGAAACTTTTGGCTCGCCAATTGGTGCTGGTTCTGTGGATCGTTAATTTGCATTTCTAGGTGTGATAACATATCATCAAAAGTCAACAGTGTTGCTCCTCTATGTCTCTCATATGATGATACAAAATTCAACCACTTCTGCTTAATGTGGGTGTCAAGGTAGAGTTTAGCATCATTTATCTTGTGTTCTTCCTTTCAATAATACTGGTGGTGGTGTGTAAAGAGGGTCAACATGCAATCTTTATAGTCCTTGAATTCTAACATATTTTTTCCTTGATAATAGTCCTTAATCTTCAACCTTGGTGGTGTTTCATTATCATCATCTGTATTGTTTGCAGATCGATTTTGCAGCGGTCCTGTGGTGGTATCCTGGGTTAATTGGGGTTCAATGAGAGTATCTCCACAAATCTGTGCTTCCAACTTGTTGAGCCGCTGTTGTGCATGCAGAATAGCTAATTGCTGCTCTCATTCATGGATTTGATTGTTCAACTGTTGCAAACACACATTGTGATCATCGGAGGCAGTAGAGGATTCAGGTTGGTTTTCAAGGGATCTTGCACATGTCAAGACCATCTTGCATGTTTTAACTAATATTGCATGTTTTAACTAATGTTGCGTGCTTTATTGTAGATGTGCATAACAATGGACCACTCAGATAAAGTTATGAGCAATTAGAATTGTAAGAGATAGTTGTAGGTATAATTATGAGAGTAGTGTGAAGTACACATGTAGGATGTTAAGAAGGTAGCAATCTCTATTATTCAAAGCTAATCACTGATCTCCTAATATCTATGGATATCAGTGAGCATTATATAGGCGACCACCACGCGCTACGGCCGCCTATGGTGCCGTGCGCTATGTCCCTCCTCATTAATTCTGGCGTGTTCTGTGTTCTTCTATCGCCACATAGCTATTTTCTAATATAGATATCTCCGTTGCGCCTATTACACTGCATCAGCTAATATCATTCAGATGTTATCCACTGTCTGTTCTCAGAACATCTGAAACAGTGCAGAGGTCTTGCTGACTTGAGTGAACAATCAGCTGTCAAAGAGCTGCAGCTGAGAGGTGTTTCAGAAGTCAGTGAGAAAGAAGTCACTCAGCTTCACAGCATCTCAGTTGTCAACAAGATCTGACAGATCAAACCATAGAATCTGAGACATCAGATACAAGACATCACTGAGACAGAGCTTATTCTAAAAGATCTTATAGATCTGAGTCAAACTCTGTCAGATGATGATATACAGATCAGTCAGAGAGAAGATCACATTCTGATAGATAAAAATCAGCTCATTCTGATGCCAGCACACTGATGCAGACAGAATCTCTATATGAATAATTTGAAATCCAAGCAGTCAATTCTTCAGCAGCTCAGTCATGAGATCAGCTGTGTTGTTGAGCATTCATTGATTTCAAATGATCATCAGTGATGATGTGAGATTCAGATTGTAATCCTCCATGCACTGTTTCATTATATATGTCAGAACAACAATCTGGCAGTTGTAGATGAGCTGAGATAGATATGATGTGTAGATGAACATGAATAATCACTGCTGCTGCTCAGAGTCTCAGAAGAGAATGACAGCAAAGAAGATCAGAACAGAGTCAAAAATGCAATGAGATACAGAATGCTAAATCACAGTCATGCAGAACTGCAAGATCTTTTGATCAAGCTATCTATTCAGTTCATTCAGATTGTTCTGATCATTGACAGTTGATTGAGTCATCTCAGCTGTCTCAGCTGTCTCTGTCATCTCTGTTCATAACATCTGCTGTTCATCAGTGAGCTTGAAGAGAAAATCTGATAAATGCTTCTGTTCAACAACATGCTTTCAGTAGCAAATCAATCTCTGTCAAGTCTGAATATAGTGTAAGTGAGTCTGTTTGTTCTGCAGAGCAGATATTGAATTCTGAGAGGCTTTCTCACATGTAAAGATATTGAGCAGCCAGGTGTTGTGATGGCTGAGCTGATATGCATCAAGAGTCTGATCATGTATCAGTACCATCATTGCACTCTTCAGAATGTGTCTGATACTGAAGCAAATTGTGGTCAACTCAGACTTCTCAGTTGACTGTGGCAGCTGATAACTGACAGCAAGCTCATCAAGAATGATCTCTTGAAGATGAATATGAATCTCAGTGACTTTCATTCATGAAATGATTTCAGAAATATATTGAGATTCACTCAGAGTGTTCTGATTGAAATGATTCTTCTTCAGACTGTTCTTGAATTGATTGAATATCTGTTTTCATGCTAGCTGAGGGATGATGGTGGTTGATCTGAGTGTGAGTGTTGATGCTAAGTATGGGGCAGTTCTGAGAGTGTTGATGTGTAACTCTACATATTGTTCTGATGTGACTGAGTCAGTTAATATCATGATGAAGAACTGAACTTGTTGACTTTGGCTGAAAAGACACTGAAAGTGCATATGGTGTCAGAGTATGAAGCTGTGATGAAATATTCATCACTGATGCTCTTTATTGTAATGCTGTTGCATGCAGATGTGGCTGGTGGTATGATAATTACATAGCTTCAGATGACAGATGAACTCTGATTGAGTTGACAGTCCATGAATCTCAGAGATTTCATCAGATGAATGTGTAACCTCATTCACTGTATCTGCAACTGTTCAGAACTGATTATTTTGCTCAATCATCTGATACTGAGCTCACTTCTGACAATGCTTTTCTAGTAGATGCCATCTAAGATTCTGACAGGTGTAGCAGGAACCATGTATTGTACAAAGCACAACATGCCATTCAGATAGAATTCTAAGATATAACAGTGACACATCACACCCAGCCTTCATCACAGATGATAAAGATCTCAAACTTGTAACAGACATATTCTGCTGATAATACAGACTGTGTAGATGAAATAAAGTATACTGTTGATACTGCTGACACAGCTGTGGACAACTTTGAAGATCAGTGGAGGTTTATTTCAAGTAACTCTAAGAAGGCTAGGATATTTCTGGTTAGTGTGAACTTAATTTGTTAGCAAAACAGATGAACCTCAGCGGAGTTCAACGTGCAATAGTTATAGGCATTTGATGAGTTAGTAGTTTGTACACTTTCACTGATATCTGAGTGAGATCAGTGATTCTATTGACATTCTTCTCATAAACACAGTCATCTTCTGAGAAAATAAGACAGTGGTTGCATGCATTCAACAAGGTTTCAAATTCTGTGAGTTATGATAGATCAAGCATTAGATTGTACTCAAGATTTTGTATTTCATATGTATATACATTCTTTTTCTCATATTCTTCTACATCAATATTAAATCTTACTATATTGTAGAAGGTGAATCCTCTGAGGTCATCAAATTCACTGAGTTCATACAGTTTGAAAAAGAGAATACACTAAAGCTTATGCTTCTCAATCAGCTGAGTGTCTATAAAAGTGTAATGAAGAAAACCACTGTCTATCATTGCTCATATATTGACTAGACTATTTACAATGACAGAGATTATGATTGTGTCTGCTTGCATCTTCTGCTCAAATCTTCAGCTAGCTTTCTGCTTCTTGAGCTCGTGTCTGTATTTTAGAATAAGAGCTCATCTTTTCTCTGTTCTTGCCTGTCCACAGACAACACAGCATTCACATGCATGAGAGATTTACTTGAAGTGATCATATTTGAACATTGATTTGCAAAGTGCTCTGACTTGTCACAGTATATACAGACTTCTCTGATGATTTGATTAGTGACATTCTTTTCTGAAATATTGAGAACTCTTGAGTGACTTGTATTTACATGTGAGACTCAGTTCATTGATTCTGATTTGAAGGTGGGGGATGCTGCAGAGCAGTTCAAAGCATACATATTTATTCAATGAAATTCTCTGCAATTTTGAAGCACATGAAACTGAGACAGATTGTTGTTCAACAGATGAAGATCAGCACAGAATTCTCTGTATATTGAGAGTTTTGAACACTCTACACTTCAGTTATATAACTGAAAGTTCAAGTTCTTGAACAATATATTGATCTTGATAGTGTTGTCTCAGTCTTACTCATCTGCTTCTAGAAGTTTGTGATTGAATTTAGAAAGATAAGTTGTCAATATGACATTCATCTGATGAATCTGATTAAGCCAGTTCAATATCTTGACTTGAAGTATAGAATTGAGAAAGAGAGAGTTAAGTTGTTGAAAGACTAGCTCTGATGTATGCTGATGATTCTGACAATGACTTATTCAAAGTTGAAATTTTGCTAACACATTGCCATTCAATCTGCTATGAATATACCACACTTGATTAGATAGTGAGTCTATTGCTCATTCATTGATATTCAATTTGATATTCACTTTTGACTTTCACACAAGATAGAGCACTAGCTCTTTCTTGTATTTATTGAGAATTGAAAGCTTCTCTCTTGAGGACTTTTTGTAAGACATAAATGTAGAAGAAACAGTGAACACAGAAGTGCTCATCTCAGTAAATCATCATTGCAATTCAGTTATCTGTAGCATCTGCTGCTGAAGAATGCTTTGTAGATCTAAGTTATCATCCACTGTATTCAGATGCAGTGAATGTTCATAGAATTGTTTGTAATTCATTTTGATATCTAAGAATATGTAATAATAAGAAAAAAAAAAGAAAAGAAATACTTGTAGACATTTGATCTTCTCACAGACACTATTCACAGTGTTGCAGTGCTAAGTTTTATTAAGCTTCTTTGTGAACACTATTCACAGTGTTACAGTTCATAGACACTCAGGCCTTGTAGAACATAATCAATTATGTTTCAGACACTTAGATATAACAGTCTCTATAACTAACAATAGAAGCATTCAGACTCATGAGAAATTTCTTATAATGACTAGACACTCAGATCTGTAAATAACACACTCAGATATAAGAACTAGTAATGAAACACTCAGATCTTAAACAACATATTCAGATGTAAGAACTAATAATAAGACATTTGAGTCTTAAATACAGAAGAATCAATTTGTAATATAACAGATGTACTTCAATTAATGATTTGATACTATTCTAATTACAGATTACAAATTGATTAAAAAAAGAAAGAGAAAAGAAATCAGAAGAAAAGATCATACAAAGAGAATTCTTATAGAGAGAAATTCAGAGTGAAAGAATATCAGAAGCTGCTCCACAGTGAAGCACAGAGTGAAAGAACATTAAAAGATACATGTAAGAATTGTTAGAAACTACATGAGTGCAGAGTATGAGATGGAGAAATCATTGAGAGCTATATAAAAGAATTGTTAGAGACTACATAAATGTAACAGATGTACTTTGATTAATGATTTGATACTATTCTAATTACAGATTATGAATTGATTAAGAAAAGAAAGAGAAAAGAAATCAGAAGAAAAGGTTGTATGAAGAGAGTTCTTATAGAGAAAAATTCAGAGTGGAAGAATATCAGAAGCCACTCCACAGTGAAGTGTGGAGTGAAAGAACATTAAGAACTACACAGAAGAATCATTAGAAACTACACAAGCACAGAGTATGAAGTGAGGAAATCATTGAGAGCTATATGAAAGAATTGTTAGAGACTATATGAGTGCAGAACACAGAGTGAGAGAATGTTAGAAGCTACACAGAAGAATCATTAGAGACTATATAAGTACAAAACACAGAGCAGAAGAATGTTAAGAGCTATGCAAAAGAATCATTAGAAACTATACAAGTGTGAAGCACAGAGCAGAAGAACATCAAAAGTTATGCAAGATCACAACAGTCAGAAATGAGTGAATGCAGAAGAGAAGTTGATTGCATAAATTAATTACTAATAAGTGCTAACCCATCACATTATCCCCTTTTATCAGAATGAGTGAGGACTTGTAGATGTTGAGAGTGATGATGTTCTTCAAGACAGATGTGAGTTCTCAGATCAGATGATTGTATTCTACTCATTTGATGAGATATTTGCAGTGATGATGATTGATTCTATTGTCAAAAATTGCTTTGATTTCCCACTTGAGTTTGTTGTCTTCTTCTACAATGACAGATGACTGTCAATCAGAGGTTCTCTGTGAGGAGAATGGATTCTCAGCTGCAGATTGAAGCAGATTCATATGAAAGACATCATGAATGTCAGATAAGATGTTGAGTTGATAATTGTGTATATCTAGCACTTTCTTCACTGTATATTTGATGTGATAGTAATCTAGTGTATGCAAGAGATGATCTGTGCTTATGTTCTTGAGATTCAATCAGACTTTGTCTTCTACATAATATCAGATCATAGAACTTCTTCTGATGTTCATTTGATTCTTGTAATCTTGCTGAGTGCTGGTCATTGAAGCTTCTGCTCATTCACAGACTTTCTTCAGCTTGCTCATGATATTCTCTGTCATCTGTATGAGACTGCAGATGTACATGGTTTCTTGAGGAGTCTCAGAGAAGTTCAGAACCTCTAGATTGTATTTATGTAGAAGAAAGAATGAGCTTACATCTGTCATAGCAGAATCTTGATTGTTAATTGCAATCTCAGTATATGACAGCAGATTGCTTCAGTTGTCTTGTGTGTAATTGCAGAACTTACAGAGAATGTTCTTTACTATTTGTATCATTCTCTCAGTAGCTTCATCAGTTTCTGAGTGATACACTGTTGATAACTTTCATTCAATTCTTAATAATTGATATACACAGGCTCAGAGTGTGCTGATGAATTAACTGTCTCTATCTGATACAATGAATGAAAACAGATTATGTATACAATAGAACAGACTTCTGACAAAGACATCTGCAACTACTTCAGTATTCATCTTATCACAGAGCTGTAGTATTACATTCTTACTGAGTTGATTGACAATGACTAGAATGTTCATAGAATCTTCACTTTCAGATAAGAAAACTGCAAAATCAATAGCTATATCACATCAAGTTCAGTCAGAAACAGATAGAGACTTCAGTATTTCTTTTCAGTGTTCATATCATATCATCACTGAGCTGCAGCAATCACAGTTGTGTACAAATCAGTATATGTCTTTCAATATATCTGATCAGTAGAATTCTCAGATAACAATGTTGTACATGATTTCATATTCTGAATGCTTAGTTATTGATGGATCATGAATTTCTTGTATGATCTATATTTGTAGAGATTCTGAATTGAGGATCCATCATCTATCTCAAAAGTGTAAGCAGTTGTTATCATTGATTGAACATGCTGAGATATCTGTTCTTGAGTATACATCTGTGGGGAATTGAGATGTTTTACTTTGTATGACTTCAGTGACTTGCTGTCAGAATTCATCTGCTTCTGCTGCTAGTTTTCATTGTTCTTTGAGTAAGGATTCTTGATCTCAGAACTGATTGATATATACACAGAGTTCATCTGACTGTGTAGAACTTTCTATAATTGCAGAGTTGATTAACTGATGCTCTCAATGTTTTCATCTATCATCTAAGTCATCAGATGGTATATTTTGTTCTTGATGGAACAGAACATCCACAAGAGTGTTCTCTACTTCAGATTGATAACAAATTGTGAATGAAAAATGACTAAGAAACAATAATCAATACATATGTCTCTCAGTAAGCTTACAAATGATTGTGAAGTATTCTAAGTTCTTATGATCAGTAACAATCTCAAACTTCTCAACACTCATAAGTTCAGACTCTCATTTTTTAAATCATTGTATGATTGCTAGAAGCTTCTTGTTGTAGATTTTGTAGTTGCATTCAGTGAATAACATCTTTTTCAAGATGAAGGCACAGAATTGTAGAACATCTTCATTATCATATTACATTAGTGTCTCATCTACTATATAATCTGAGACATCTGTTTTGAGAATTGTATGCTTATCTGAATTGAATGATTGCAGCATTGAGATGCTTGTGAACATACACTTCAGCTTTTTGAATGCTGCATCCACTTCATCAGTTCATTGAAATACAGCATCTTTTCAGATCAGATCTGTCAGTGGTTGTATGATATCAGAGAAGTCTTTGATGAATCTTCAGTAGAAGTTGATGAATTCTAGAAAGCTTCTAGTCTCTTTTACTGAGACTGATGTCTCTCAGTTGAGAATTGCTTCCATCTTCTTAGAATTCATGCATATGCCTTTTTCAGCTTTGATGATGAATTCTAGATAGATTATAGACTTGATCTCAAAGTCACATTTGTCAATGTTCATCTGCAGTTCAGCTTTTCATAGATGGTCAAGTATTTGTTGTACATACTTGTAGTGCTCAGTGAGCAATTCATCAGTGAAGATCAGAATATTGTCTATATACACTGAGATGATCTCATTGAGCAGATCTTGTAGAGCTCAGTTAATGTATTTCTGAAATGTGCTTGAAGCATTTGCTAATCCAAAGAGGATCACTGTTCATTTGTATAATTCATAATGTGTATGAAAAGCAGTTAGTCATTTGTCATCTTCATTAATTCTTATCTTATAGAAGGCTGCAGAGATGTCAAGCTTCATAAATCATTTTACTTTTTCTATTTGTTTGAATATTTCATTGATGAGTGAGAGAGAGTATCAGTTTTTCTGTGTGATTTTGTTGAGTTCTCAGTAGTCAATACAGAATTGTAAGTCTTCTTCTGATTTCTTTGCAAACAGTATAAATGCTGTGGTGGATGAGTTGTTAATATGAATGAAGTCTTTGTTCAGTAGTCTGTTGAGTGTTTTTTATAGAATGAGAAGCTCATTATGTGATATGCTGTAGAGAGAATCTCAGAGTGATTGTGAGTTCTTATCATTCTTCTTAATGAGCTTGATTGTATGATTTATACTGGATTTTTGATGAGAAGAAAGTTTTTCAGCTTCTTTCTCATTGAATATATCTGCAAAGTCTTCATATAATTCAGATAGTTTCTTATACAGTTTCTTGAAATCTTTGAGTTCTAGCTTCTCTAACACTTTTTTGATATCTGTTATGCTAGCAGTGAACACTTGAACATTCTTTTTCTCATGCACTTGACAGATTAGTAGTTTGTATGCTTTCACTGATATCTGAGTGAGATCAGCAGTTCTATCAACATTCTTCTTGTAAACACAGTTGTCTTCTGAGAAAATAAGACAGTGATTGCATGCATTCAACAAGGTTCCAAATTCTGTGAGTTATGATAGACTGAGTATTAAGTTGTATTCAAGGTTTTGTATTTTGTATGCATATACATTCTTTTTCTCATGTTCTTCTACATTGATATTAAATCTTACCATGTTGTAGGAGGCAGATCCTCTGAGGTCATCAAATTCACTGAGTTTACACAGTTTGAAAAAGAGAATATACTGAAGCTTATGCTTCTGTTTGTTTGTTTGTGTTTGTATTGGTTTAACGTCCCGGAGAAAACACGGGCAGCGCCCGTGTTTCAGAAGCCTCCCAAAGGGCATGGAGACATGCTACACTGAAGAGATTTCTATGTACACAGAGAGAAAGAAAACAGAATTCAGATGGCAACTCTTGAGAAGACTCAGCTCATTGAAAAGGATTTTACTGAGCTGTGCATCCACTTCTGATCTGATGTATGGCCATTCATGATGGAACTATAGTGTGATTTCCAAGGGAAACTGCTGCTGTTGTGTCTGAAAGGCTTTACAGTGAATGGAGAGAGATAACTCTTTCAGTTGATTCAAGAACTGTCTGTGCTTCTAACAGCAGAGAAAAGACAGATGAGATAGACAAAAGAAAAGAGAAAAAATAAGTGTTCTGAAAAGAAAAATAAAGAGAAGAGTGAAGAAAAGACTGTGCTCTCTGTGACATCTTGCAGTCACATGACTCAGCACAAATCTGAGAGAAGAGAGAGAAGAGAGCACTGAAGAAGATCATGAAAAGAAGAAAATGAAGAGAGATAGAAAGAGCAGTGAGAAGAGAGAAGAAGAGTGTATGTCTGTAGCTGAGAGCATATCAACTGAGTCAGCATACAGACTATACTGATTACATCACAGCTAGTTGAAGTAGATGAGCTCATCATGCTGGTTTAATCATTTACATCAGTTGAACTGATTGAATCAATTGAACTGATTGTATCAATTGTATCAATTGTATCATTTGTACTGATTGAACTGGTTGAACTGATTGTACTGATTGAATCAGTTGAATCAATTGTACTGTTTGTACTGATTGAATCAATCAAGCTGATTGTACTGATTGAACTGATTGTACTGTTTGTACTGATTACATTGGTTGAATCTATTGTACTGATTGAATCAGTTGTATTGGATGTTGTGCTATCTATACTGTCTATATAGGCTTGGAACTGCTGTGGGGGCTGTCAGATGATGTGTGCTCAAACAGCTGTGTTATCTCATACAGTACTGTGTGTAGAACTGTGTGCAGCCAAGCAGTTCTACAAAGTCTGTAGAGATCAGAGACTCTAGATAGACAACAGCTGTCATCTGATTGTGTGACTGTGCTGCTGATCTTTTGAGTCAGTGAGGAAAGTGTCTCTGTGAGTGTCAACAGAGCATCAAATGTTCTGAGCTTTTATTATATTCACAGACATAGATGAGCCTTGCATCTGCATGCTGAAAGCATCTGTGATATCAGAAAAAGTCTTCATGAAAGAAGTGAAGTGTAAGTCAGTGATGAAGAGCATGCTGTGATATGATGAGCTCTGAAGAGATCTTTATTTGATATTTCATAGTTGATCTGCTGAATCTTCAGCTTCAGTATCAGTCAGAGAGCTTTTCACAGACTCTGTTTCATCACTCTCACTCTGTCTTTTGACTGAGCTGCTTGATCACTGTGCAGATCTCACTGACTGTGAGTATGATTTTGAGTTTATAGACTGAGACTGCAGTAGATGAGACTGTCTGCTTAGTCAGACAGTCTACTTTCTCATTGCTCTCTATTCTCATATATTCAGAGACTCATTTCAGATTCATATTATGTTGTCTGAGGAGCTTGTGACAGCAGCTGTAAACTCAGTTTGAGAAGGCCACTGCACTGCTCTGTATATCTCAGATGACTTAGATGTTGTCAAGACAGAGTCAGATCTGAGAGTTGATGCTGTCATCTGTGACACAGAGTAGAAGCTTCACCACACACTCTAATGCATGGCAGACATCAACTGTCTCAGTGTTGAAGATATGTGATATAGAGCTCAGTGCAGCTGAGAAGCTGACCAGCTATTTGTTTCTCTGATAGACTATAAAGTCATAGTCAACTCATCTGCTGTTGTCAAGAATCTATTCTGATTCATCTGAGAAAACATATAGATCTGTTGAAGATTGACTTTTTCATCATTTTTTGAATATCTGAGCAGCACTTTTTTTATCTACATTCTCTGTGGAGTCTGTCCCACACTTCTCTGAGTAGTGTGGGATGATAAGTGTGGATTTATTGACTGCAGATAGCAGTGCTTTCAATCTCTGAATCTTGATTTTTGAATGCTGTTGAGTTCCAGCCTCTCTTTCATGTGTGATTATTGAGGGAGCTATCTGTGAAGTCAGTGAGTGTCTCTCATTCATCATCTGAAGTCTTGTTGTGAAACATATTTTGATCTTCTTCAGAGCTATCATTGCTGATGAGAGTTCAGCATTCTGATATAGAGTTGTGATGAATGTTATATGAAAAACTGAAAGAACTTCTCTGACTGTTATAATAAGTATTTTCTTGACTGTTCTCATATATTATCTCAGACAGAAGCTGATCTCCCCACTTCTGTCTATGTGTCTTGCTGACTGCATACAGCTGTCATACCAGACCTCTGTGTTATAGAGTAGCAAAGAAATCATGCAGATAGTGATCATCTTTCACAGAGCATCTATTGAAAACTCATCTCTGATCTTTTCTAAGCTTCAGATATACTGAGTCACAGCTCTTATCTTCTTTGCTCAGACAGAGACATATGATCTTCAGATGAGTCTTCTGTCAAAGTGTACACTCAGTCAGTGAAGTGCTGACTTCTGTTCAGCTGAGACAGTGACAGAATGTATGATCAGATTTTCTGACACAATCACTGACAGTATTTCATTGTGTTATTTTCTTGTGAGATGAATCATCTCAAGTTTTTCTGATGTGAAGATTATTTTGTTTGTCTCCCCTCATTTCAGAATACTCTGTATATTATAGCTGAGAAGAATAGCATTGCTGTCAAATGAGTGTGTAGTCTATCAAGTATTCAGATCATCTGCATAGTCAAAGTGCAATTTCAGATTCTGCCACAGCAGCTCTGTCAGATACAGAAGAAACAGTATTGATGACAGAGAAGATCTCTATAACATATCACATTGTATCTGATGTGCTGCTGTGATGATCTTCTTCCGCTGAATCTGAGCTCTGTGTTTGATGAGAAAGCTGTCAATGAGTTGTAACAGCTTGCATGATCATCTCTATTGTGTCATCTACTGAAGCAGTCATCTGTACAGCACAGTATCAAAGACACTCTGCACATTCATTGTAATCATGAATATCTTCTTGTTTTATGTGAAGACTGTCTTCATCTCATGAGTGAAAGCAGCTATCAGATTCATTGCTGATTGTCTGAGCAGTGTCTCTTCATGCTGCAAGCTGACTACATTATGAATGAGTGCTGTGTATGTCAGTCATCTTGCAACAATGCATTTCAGCCTCTTGAAGATTATTGAGAGAAGAGTAATGAGTCTTCAGAAGTGGACTGAGCTTCTGTCTCTCTTATCTACTTTGAATATCATTGTCATCTCTGTCAGCTTTCAGATTTGTGGAAAGTGACAGAGTTGGAGGCAGCAGTTGTATAGCTGCTGTACAAAAAGAGACACATACTGTCAGCATGTCTTGAGCAGTCACACTGTGATTTCATTTATGTCTGAAGAGATACTCTGTACTTCAATGATGTTGTGCTCTACCTTCTTCATCTCAACTCAGAGATCTCAGAGCAGGTTTCTCATATTGCTTCAGTACTCATCATTCAATGAATTGTATTTCAGATCATTGACTGAGTTGTATCACTTCAGAATAACTTGCTGAAGTGTCTCAGCTTTGATGACTGTCTCTTCTATAATCTGATCCTCAATCATCAGAGAGGGTGCTCTGAGGTTGAGTTTCAGCTCATGCTATGCTATCACTCAGTACAGATCTCTGCCATTTCTGATCTCATTGATCATCTGTCTTCAGTATGCATACTTGGCCTTGTGCACTATGTTTTTGAATCAGTGCTTCACAGTCTCTGTCTGATGAGTGATGAGCTCTTGATATGCTCTTCAGCAGTCTGCTATTCATCAGAGAGCTGTAGTCTGTTTTTATTGCACTGACTTACTGACTGTCTGAGCTGCAGTCAGAAGATTCTGAATGAAGCATCAGATCAGACTATCAAGCTGTGCTGCATTCTCAACTTTATCTGAATAAAATATATTCATCATAAGATCTCTGATAAAATCTGCAAAGAACTTCAGCTGAGAGTCTGTGATTTTGATCTGAGCTCTGCTCTGCTGTGTCTGAGGCATTGTTAGTAGTATAATAATTATAGACTGATGATCTGAGCTGCAGTGTAAATCTTGATGCACTGAAGTGGAAGCAAAGATCATATTGAAGAAGATGAGATCAATCACATAATCTGCTGTATGAGTTGAAATATCTATCTCTTTCACAAAGTTCATTCTGTGTTCACTGACCCACTGAACAAGCTCCTCTTCTCAGTGCAGATTCACTGCCTCTGATTCAAAGACATCATATTGTACATTGAAATCCCCATCTACTAGACAGTGAGCTGGTGAGCTCAAATTGATTAGATAGTTCATAACTGTGTCTGTCTCAGACTGTCTGTACACATTGAGAATGTGGCAGTCATTGACACTGATTCACAGCAGATCTCTGTTTTGCATAGATTGATGTTGCTGTGCTCTTATCTTTGAATTCTTGCATATATATATCATGATTCAGAGTCTCTTCTTCTCTCACTGCTTCAGATTAGTGTCATCTCAGTGGTCTATGGATGCAAAGCACTCATATACTGAGTGATTAGAAGTCTTAGTGTCAGAGTGTGTGTAAGACTTCTGTATACAGATCACTTCACAGCTCTGCTTGAAAGCAAGCTGTAGAGCTGCTGTGTGACAGAAAGCTGCTCTGACTGTATTTACTCAAAAGATCTGCAGAGAACAATTTTTCTGCTGATTGTTTCTGCAGCATCAGCTGTATTGTTGATGTTGATGTTCTAGTATGAAAAGTCATTTGATGAGCTGCTGTCAAAGTTCATCTGTGAGATGAGATTGAAGAATCTCAGATCTGTTGTCTGTATGCTGAGATTAGACTGCTCTTTGACTGCTTGGCTATGCTGCTGCTCTGCTGTATGAGCTGAGTATCATCTGATGCAGATCATCTGTCAGATGATGTTCTCTTCACTGATGAAGTTCTGAGTAGTTGTCTGCTTGCAGAGTGCTAGCTCAGTGAGCTGTGTTGACTGAGTTGATTGAGTGAATGATGTAGATATCATTACTGTGATCATTGATGCTGACTGTGCTGACAGTGGTTGCTGCTTCTGAGTGTTTCTGTGACATCTGTCATCAAGACAGCAGACAGCTGCTAGCTTCTTTTGAGTTAGGCATCTGAGAATGCTGTTCACATATCTGAGTGCAGCAGAGCAGTGCTGATGCTCAGCTGAGTAGAATTGACAGTAGTTGACACACTATAATGCTTTCTTGCACTTCATATCTGTTGATCTCTTATGCTGACTTGTGAGCTCACTGCAGTTGGAGCATCTCATCAGTTGCACACACTTTGATGAATGACAGTACCTCTGATATTCTGAGTCATGTCTCACTGTCAGTGATCTTTTCTCAATGAGTCTGACCCTCTCACTGACATTGAAGAGTGAGAAGTCTTTCACTGAGATAAGAAAGAAGACAATTCATATAATCTTCTTTATCTTGAGATTCACTCCATGTCATAAGAATCAACAGCTCACTGATTTTATCTTTGCCTGAGTCAGAATCTCTCTCTCAATCATTTTGTCTGTGAGGATTCTAGCTTCTTCTCAGTTCTGAACAAATTCCAGAATCTCTGAGATAGTATAATTGTACCACCACTCTGATAGCTGAATCTCTGTGATGTCAAGAACTTCACAGAGAGTAGCCACTGTCTTCTCAGTGGTCAGAGCATTGTGTATGCCTCTGTTGTTTGATGTAATCACTCAATCTGTTCTGATGGACTCCATCTTCAGCACATTAGCCACATTCTTCATTCTCTGAATGTTTGCAACAATCATCTGCTGCACAGCATATGGCTGCAGCTGAGTGATCTGTTTCTCTGACTGAAGAGTGATGAGAACTTGTGAGTTCTTCTGCTGCTTTGTGTTCTCTGTGAGACTTCTTGACTGACTGATGTTCTTGAGCTGCAGGCTGGCTCCACTAGCTCTGTCAGCTGAGAAAGCTGCAGTCTTGACAGAAATAGCTTCAGAGAGAGCAGAATTTTTCCTCTTCTGTGCAATGCTCACTCAGATAATCAGCTTTCTTGCAGTTGTCTTCACTGAATTTGACTGTGAGTGAGTATTCAGAACAGCACTCTCTCTCAGAATTAATGCTGCACTCAGATCTGCTGTCATATATGCAATGAATCTTTCACAGAAGACTCAGACAAAGTTCTGACTGACTGACTGCTTCTTCTTCTCAACTCAGCTGTTCAGAGTTCTTGTCAATCTAATGAGAGTCTTCTGCTGCAGATTCTGTTGCTGTTGAGTCTTCTCAAACTGTTTCTGTAGCTGAGAGATAGCTGTGGAGATGCTGTCACTGACTTCTTTGAGAACTGAAGAAGACATTGTAACAGTTTTTCTCTGTCTCTTGTCAGTCTTTTCAGTAACAAAATTGGCTGGTGACTTCAGCTTCAGTGGCCTGGTGTAGGCTGTGTCGATGTTCTTGAATGAATGGGAGGGTGTTGAGGGCTCCATGACCACTCAACCTGTGCAGTACACACACATGGAGTAATCGCAGAGGGTGTGCAATGATGTTGAACAGGTTGAAGGGTTAAAATTATACAAAAAACAGTTAGAAAATGGAAAAATTCAAATGTACCTCTACATTTGTGGGTAGTTGTAAGGATGAAGCTTATGCTTCTCAATCAGCTGAGTGTCTATAAGAGTATAATGAAGAAAACCACTGTCTATCATTGCTTGTATATTGACTAGACTATTTACAATGATAGAGATTATAATTGTGTCTGCTTGCATCTTCTGTTTGAATCTTCAGCTAGCTTTCTGCTTCTTGAGCTCTCATCTGTGTTTTAGAGTGAGAGCTTGTCTTTTCTCTGTTCTTGTCTATCCACAGACAACACAGCATTCATGTGTGTGGGGGGTTTACTCAGAACAATCATATTTAAACATTGATTTGTGAAGTACTCTGATTTGTTGCAGTGTATGCAGACTTCTCTGACAATTCAGTCAGCAGTATTCTTCTCTGAGATATTGAAGACTCTCAGACAACTTGTATTTATGTGTGAGACTCAGTTCATTGATTCTGATTTGAAGATGGGGGATGCTGCAGAGTGGTTTGAGATGTATGTATTTGTTCAGTGAAATTCTCTGTGATTTTGAAGTGTGTGGAACTGAGACAGATCATTGTTCAACAGATGAAGATCAGTGCAGAATTCACTGTATATTGAGAGCTTCAGACACTCTATACTTCAGTTATACAATTGAAAGTTCAAGTTCTTGAATAATATATTGATTTTGATGATGTCATTTCAGTCTTGCTCATCTGCTTCTAGAAGTTTGTGATTGAATTCAGAAAAATAAGTTGTCAATATGACATTCATCTGATGAGTTTGATTAAGCCAGTCTAACACCTTGGCTTGAAGTATAGAATTGAGAAAGAGGGAATCAAGTTGTCAGAAGACTAACTCTGATATATGCTGATGATTCTGACAATGACTCATTCAGAATTGAAATTTTGCTAACACATTGTCATTTAATCTGCTATGAATATATCACATTTGATTGAATAGTGAGTCTATTGCTTATTCATCAATGTCCAATTTGATGTTCAATTTTGACTTTCATGTGAGGTAGAGCACTAGATCTTTCTTGTATTTGTTGAGGATTGAAAGCTTCTCTCTTGAGAGCTTTTCATGAGATATGAATGTAGAAGAAATAGTGAATATGAAAGTGCTCATTTTAGCAAATCATCATTGCAATTCAGTCATCTGTAGCATCTGCTGCTGAAGAATACTTTGTAGATCTAAGTTATTGTCCACTGTGTTCAGATGCAGTGAGTGTTTGTAGAATTGTTTGTAGTTCATTTCAATATCTAAAAACATGTAATAATAAAAAAAAAAAAAAGAAATACTTGTAGACATTCAGTTCTCTCACAGACACTATTCACAGTGTTGCAGTACTAAGCTTTGTCAAGCTTTTTTGTGAACACTATTCACAGTGTTACAGTTTGTAGACACTCAGACCTTGTAGAACACAGTCAATTGTGTCTCAGATATTTAGATACAACAGTCTATATAACTAACAATGAAAACATTCAGACTTATGAGAGATCTCTTGTAACAACTAGACACTCAGATCTGTAAATGATGCACTCAGATGTAAGAACTGATAACAACATACTCAGATGTAAGAACTAATAACAAAACACTCAGATCTTAAACACAGAAAAATCAATTCATAATGTAACAGATGTACTGTAATAGGCGCAACGGAGATATCTATATTAGGAAATAGCTATGTGGCGATAGAAGAACACAGAACACGCCAGAATTAATGAGAAGAGACATAGCACATGGCATCATAGACAGCTGTAGTGCATGATGATCACCTATATAATGCTCACTGATATCTGTAGATATTAGGAGATCAGTGATTAGCTTTGAATAATAGAGATTGCTATCTTCTTAACATTCTATGTGTGTACTTCACACTACTCTCATAATTATATCTACAACCATCTCTTACAATTCTAATTGCTCATAACTTTATTTGAGTGGTCCATTGTTACACACATCTACAATAAAGCATGCAATGTTAGTTAAAACACACAACATTAGTTAAAACATGCAAGATGGTCTTGACATGCACAAGATCTCTTGAAAACCAATCTGAATCCTCTACTGTCTTCAATGATCACAATGCATGTTTGCAACAGTTGAATGATCAAATCTGTGAATGAGAGCAGCAATTAGCTATTCTGCATGCACAACAGCAGCTCAACAAGTTGGAAGCACAGATTTGTGGAGATACTCTCATTGAGCCTCAATTAACTCAGAATATCATCACAGAACTGCTGCAAAATTGATCTGTGAATGATACAGATGATGATAATGAAACACCACTGAGGTTGAAGATTAAGAATTATTATTGAGGAAAAAATATGTTAGAATTCAAGAACTATAAAGATTGCATGTTGACTCTCTTTACACACCACTGCTGATATTATTGAAAGAAAGAATACAAGATAAATGATGCTAAACTCTATCTTGACATTCATGTTAAGCAGAAATGATTGAATTTTGTATCATTGTATGAGAGATGTGGAGGAGCAACACTGTTGACTTTTGACAATATGTTATCACATCTAGAAATGCAAATTAACAATCCACAGAACCAGCATCAATTGACAAGTCAAAAGTTTCAAGATGCAAAGCAACAAAAATGACAATTGATATGCAATTTCTCTAAATATCTCAAAGACTGGGAATACTACTTACCCCCATATAGCAAAGAACAAAGAATGGATAACTTGTGTAGTAAGACATTGAAGATATTACACACAGAACTCAACCATTGAAATCAGAAGCCTCAGAACTACAAAGAGTTGCTTTGAACTCTACAGACTCTTGAGAAAAATATGCCAGAGTGATAATGTGCTATTCACAAAGAAAGACCTGCAATATTCATAGAGAATCAGTGTTGTTCTGATAAATCTAGCAACTGTCGGAACAAGAGAAAATGAGAGAAACAAACAGATTCAACTGAACAAATCAAGAAAGATAAATATAACTGAATGAAGAAGTGTTCTCACTGTCATAAGAAGGGTCATATTGCAAATGATTGTTGAATGTTACATCTCAAAAAGTGCAATCAAGTTCAACAAGCAAAAAATCAACAATCTCAATTGTAGAAGCAGCTGCTGCATTGAGAGTACAAACAACTAGACTGTGAGATAAACAACTATTGATGATGAATATATGAATGCTGACAGAAGTGGGATGGTCGATGATGTGAATGCTAGTGGATTCTGATACAGATGCAAACTTCATGTCCCACATCTGGGCATCAAAATATTTCTTGAAGACAGAAGATAAATCAAAAGTAGTGGAAGCAGTTGATAATCATAAGATTAAATCATATGAACAATGAAGAGCTGCAATGAAGATTATCAATGATGAACACATTCTCTGAGAAAGATTCCACCATTTTGAAGAGGCTGATATTAGTGGATATGATGTAATTTTGAGTATGTTGTGGTTGGAAGCTGTGAACCCTGATATCAACTGGGTGTGAAGATGCTGAATCTATAGAAAAGCATCAAATATTAATCATGTGCATCTGAATACTGCTAAAGAATTCACAATACTAATTGATAATGACAATATTATATTTGCTGTCTTATCATTACAAGCTGTGAGTGCAGCAACTGAGTCAAATATCTCAGATGATTATAAAGATTATCTTGATGTATTTCAAGAAGACATATCTGATGTGGAACATGCACCTCATGATCATGCCATAGAGCTCAAACCTGGCAAGGAACCCCCATATCAACTGATATATAACTTATCGTCTCAAGAACTCTCTGTCCTCTGAGAATATATTGAAAAGATGTTAGAGAAGAATTGAATACATCCATTCAAGAGTCCAGCTGACACATCAGTGTTATTCACATCAAAGAAAGATGGAACCCTGCATCTTTGCATGGATTATCAAGGATTGAATGAAATAACAGTCAAGAATCAATATCCACTGCCCTTGATAAGTGAAATACTTGATAGATTAGCAGGTGCCAAAATATATACACAACTGAATCTTAGAGACATGTATCATAGAATTCACATACAAGCAGAGAATGAATGGAAAACAGCATTTTGAACACAATATGAATACTTTGAATATCTAGTCTTATCTTTTGAGCTAATCAATGTCTCTGTGACCTTCCAATCTTATATCAACAAAGCCCTCAGTGACCTTTTAGATGTATATTGCATGGCTTATCTCAACAATATCATAATCTATTCAAACATGCTTGATGAACATGTCATTCATGTTAAGAATGTGCTGGAATGGTTAAGGTGATGGAGACTATATGCCAAACTTAGTAAGTGTACATTCCATGCAACAGAAATTGGATTTTTGAGTTTTGTGGTTACCACACAGAGTATTACTGTCAAGAAATGCTGTGTCAACACAATTCTAGATTGACCAGAACCACAAACTATAAACAAATTGCAAATATTTCTAGAATTCATCAATTTCTATTGTCAATTCATATACAAATTCTTGATAATAATGGCACCTCTGACTGAATTGTTAAAAGATTACAAAACAAAAAGAGGGAAGAATAACACATCTGTTCAGTTAGATAATAACTGCAAACACACAATTTTGCAGTTAAAAGAATGCTTTACAAAAGCACCATTGTTGATCCACTTTGATCCACAGTGAAAACTCTGTATAGAAATGGATGGATCTGATGTTGCAATCACTGCAGTAATATCACAATTAATGAATGATGATCACTGGCACCTGATCATGTTTTGGTCTAGAAAGCTCACAGAAACAGAAAGATATTATCAAATATATGATTTAGAAATGTTGTTGATTGTAGAAGCTTTCAGACAATGGCATCACTACTTACATGATAGCAGACATCTGATAACTGTTTTATCTGATCATATCAATCTCCAGTGCTTCATGACAACAAAGCAGCTAAATGAATGTCAGATTTGCTGGATGGAAATGCTTTCAGTGTTTGATTTTGAAATAGAGCATCATTCTGAAAAAAATAATCCTGCAGATGCATCAAGTTGTTGCTCAGATTTTGTAAAACACACAGCTCTTTTGACAGAGCTCTCTACTCTGCAAGAGAAGCTGTGTAAGAGAATCTTTAAGTCACTAAAGATAAAAGAAAATACAAAGTTAGATCAATGTGTCAAGATGATGTGAAAAGATCTGCAAGCTAATGAAAATTGTTGGGCAAAGAAATCTGTAGTCATTGATGACAACAATCTCTGCAGAATAAAGAACACATCTGTGGATGAAAATGAGATTGTAGACATTACAGAGTTAAATCTAGAGACTCTGATACCATGAATTCTAGCTGTCAAGATATTTGAGTCTGAGACAGTCTATCACAAAGAGATAGCTGAATCTATCATTGAACTCTTACTGCAGATTCAGAATAGAGACACTGACATGTCTGAACTTTGCAGAAGACTAGAGATGAATGACACTAGTGTAGATAATTGTTTGATCTGAGCAGTAGATAAAGATGATCTGCTCAGAAAAGATGATAAAGTCTATATACTGCAAGACAAGATCATAAGACATGAAATAATGAAAATGAATCACAATGATCTCCAAGATGGCCATTTTGAATGTGACAAAACCATTGAAGTGATCAAATGCAAGTACTTGTGGCATGGTATGAGTGATGAGATTGCAGAATATGTGAGAACTTGTGATGTTTGTCAACACATCAAGATACCACAACACAAGCTGTACAGATTGCTACAATCACATTCAGTGTCAGATAAGAAATGGCATACAATTAGCATGGACTTTATTGAAGGTCTGTCAGATAATAAAAAGAGAAGTCAAATCTATAATGCTATTGTTGTATTTGTTGATTTATTCATCAAATGAATCATAATTGTGCCCACATCTTCAGAGCTAGATGCAGAAGAACTCACAGACATTATTGTATGAAGAGTTGCAAAGAACTTTGATCTATCTGTGAACATTATTAGCAACTGAGATTCATTAATAAATAGCAAGTTTTGATTGACATTGTGTTATCTGCTTCATGTTCAACAAAAATTATCAACAGCATTCCACCCACAAACCAATGGTCAGACAGAATGATTGAACCAGATGATTGAACATTATCTTCACACATATTGCAGCTACCAGCAAGATAATTGGATAGAATGAATTCCTCTGATGCAATGAGCATATAACAATGTTTTCCATGCATTGATAAAAATGACATCATCTGAAGCAATGATCAGCTGATCAACTGAACTTCACATAGACATGGAGCCCCCAAGCACAGACACATCAAAATTGGTGATGGAATAAGTGGAACAGATGAAGTAAGTGGAGAACAAAATTCAAGAATGTCTGAAAGCTGTCAAAGCAGCTGAGAAAAAGTATTACAATCAGTGTCATATATCAAAAAGCTTTAAGATAGAGGACTGAGTAATGCTGTGTGCAAAAAATATATCCACCTTGCAATCCTCATCCAAACTAGATCATTGATTTTTGAATCTCTTCCAAATAATTGATATCTGTGGTACACAGATGTACAAACTGAAACTCACATCACAATATAAAGAAATTCATTCTGTATTCCATATTTCTCTTCTTGAATCATATCATGCGCGCGACAGACAAATCCTGCAAGCAGAATCAATAATTATAGATATGCAAGAGAAATGAGAAGTTGAAGCTATATTAGACAAGCATCAGTACTGCAGTCAAACACAATATCTTGTCAAATAAAAAGATTGTACAGACACAGATAATTCTTGGGAATCTGAGGAAAACTTGATAAACAGTCAGAAGTACTTGAAACAGTTTAATAAAATCTATCAGAAGTCAGTCAGTAAATGAAAATGAAGAAGATGATGATAACTGTTGAATATACTTATTCCACTCAGAGATTAAAAAACAGATCTGCCTCAGCTTGATCAGTGTCATTCAAGGAATTGTCATCAAGACAAATCTGCTTATTATTCTAGATTTCCTCAACTGGTGAAGCACAATGTTTCAATGATGACTTGAAAGCTATAACTGATGATGTAATCACTGAGATCTCATCAATCACTGTTTCAGCTGAAGTCTCAGAAGAATCATCTCATTGAATCTTTCAGATCTTCACAGCAAAGAATCTAACTGCTGCAGTCACAGTGCTCTGCAAAATGTTAACATTTGAAGCATCCACATCAGTGACAATTAAATCCTCAGCAGTGTTGATAATCATCTGAGTCAATTCAATGACATCTGCTGACATCTAATAGAAAGTTAATATTATATACTGTAAAAACATCTGTTTTGAATAATAACTTACTGGAACACAGATGTGCTTCATCACTGAGCAGTGCTTGCATTTTTTGTATCAATTCTCAGCAGACTCACAATGATGGCAGAGGGATGTTGTCAAATGTCAAATACAACAACAGCAATATACTGCTGCATTTCTTTCTAACACTTCAATGAAACTGTTCACTTCCTCATCTTCACCTACATTATCAGCTGACTCAAATAATGTACCAAGATCTTGGCTCAGTGAGAATGACACTGATGTAATAGCAGAATGTGAAAACACACTTTCTGAAATGCTGCTATGATCAAATGCCACACTCTGCTGTGACAACAGATCATCAGAGTTCATATAGAATTCTAGAATTCCATCTACATTCTCATAGATCTGCACATCAAGTACAAATCTCACAACAGCAGTTTGATATGTGGCAAATCTCTCATTCAGAACTTCATCAAAGAGCAGCATCTCATGAAATTCATTGATCAAAAATTGATCAGTTTCATGAAAGTGCTCAGACATCTATAATTCATTAGTACTCTTAACAACCTCAGTTTAAGAAAACTTACAGCAGCACAACTTTTATTTGATATATGACAGACATGACAGTATATCTGTTCATTGTTCACAAAGCAAGGATATACTGAAGGATTCTGCAATCTCTTCAGACAATTCAAGCAAATGCTCTTGATGACAGACAGTATATCACTTTTCATAGACTTCAAACCAGCAACAGAAACAGCTGGTTCTGACATTCTATCATAATTTTAATTAGTACCAAGGTCTTATTCAAAGAAGAAGAAAAAGCAAAAGCAACAAGAAAGAAAAACAGATGTTGAAGATTGAAATCAATATTGCAATGATGATCAAAGGAATTACAACAACACAAAACTCAACCCAAAATGGAAAACACAACCACACAACCAAAACTTCAAATTTCACAATAAAAATCACATAGAAAGATACAGCATACTTTGTTTGATAAATTGATGTATTCTTTTTTAATAAAAAATTGTTAGTGGTGATGTTGATGATGATATTCAATGGAGTGTGATTTTTGATGTAGAAGTCAAAGAAAAGAAGTCAGAAGTTGTGTCTAAATCATGATTGAACTGCAATGACATCAGAGATGGAAAAACATTCTCTCAAAACAGCAATACTTCAGAATTAATCTCAACAATTAATCCAGCCCAATTCTGTGAACTCTATACAATATTAACCACACAGCACATGTTACAAACTTCACATGTTGCAGTAAGAAGCTCTGAGAACCAGGTCTTTGAAGAAGGGAGATAATTGTAATAGATGCAACAGAGATATCTATATTAGAAAATAGCTATGTGGTGATAGAAGAACACAGAACACATCAGAATTAATGAGGAGGGATATAACACACAGCATCATAGGCAGCTGTAGTGTGTGGTGGTCGTCTATATAATGCTCACTGATATCTGTAGATATTAGGAGATCAGCAATTAGCTTTGAATAATAGAGATTGCTACTTTCTTAACATTCTATATGTGTACTTCACACTACTCTCATAATTATACCTACAACCATCTCTTACATGTACTTTGATTAATGATTTGATACTATTCTAATTACAGATTACAAATTGATTAAGAAAAGAAAGAGAAAAGAAATCAGAAGAAAAGATTGTACAAAGAGAGTTCTTATAGAGAGAAGTTCAGAGTGAAAGAATATCAGAAGCTGCTTCACAGTGAAGCACAGAGTGAAAGAACATTAAAAGCTACATGAAAGAATTGTTAGAAACTATATAAATGCAGAGCATGAAGTGAGGAAATCATTGAGAACTACACAGAAAAATTATTAGAGACTATACAAGTGCAGAACACAGAGTGAGAGAATATTAGAAGCTACACAGAAGAATTGTTAGAGACTACACAAATGCAAAACACAGAGCAGAAGAATGTTAAAAGCTATGTGAAAGAATTGTTAGAAACTACACAAGCACAGAGCACAGAGCAGAAGAACATCAAGGGTTATATACAGTCACAACAGCTAGAAACAAGTGAGTGCAGAAGAGGAGTTGATTGTGTAAGTTAATTACTAACAGATGCTAACCCATCACAGTTAGAGACTATATGAGTGTGGAACATAAAGTGGGAGAATGTTAGAAGCTAAACAGAAGAATTGTTAGAGACTATATAAGTATGAAATATGAAATGAAAGAACATTAGAAACTATATGAAAGAATTGTTAGAGACTATATAAGTGTAGAGTATGGAGTGGAAGAATGTTAAGAGCTATGCAGAAGAATTGTTAGAAACTACACAAGCACAGAGTACAGAGTGAAAGAACATTGAGAGTTATATAAAATCACAACAGTCAGAAACAAGCAGATGCAGAAGAAGAGTTGATTGCATAAGTTAATTACTAATGAATACTAATCTGTCACAGAAATAAGCAGATGCAGAAGAGGAGTTGATTGTGTAAGTTAATTACTAACAGATGCTAATCTGTCACATGAAGATATTCATACAACAAGATATGAAAAGAGAGTTAAACAGATATTCTGAGCTATATTTGATGAGAGAATACACAGTAATTTACTGTCATTGAATGAAAATTCTGAGGCTTCAAGAGAAGAAGTTTCTTCAAGAGTGATAAAGAAAGTATATCAAATCTTTTTATCTGAATTTGTGAAGAATGAAGATATATTCATGCATGATGATGTCAGTGTTCATACAGCTCAGATAGTTAAGAAGGTTCTTGAAGAGATGAATATAGAAATCATATTTTAGCCTTCATATTCTTCTGATTTGAATTCTATAGAGAATCTTTGAGCATTGTTGAAGCAGAAGATCTATCAGCTGCATTCAGAGCTGAAATATGCAGTCAATACAGAAGCTACAAGAAGAGAATTAATAGAAACAGCTAAGAAGACATGAGAGGCAATTGATGATAGTATTCTATATAATCTTTCTGTTACAATATCTCATTGAGTGAAGGCAGTCATAGAAGCAGAAGGATGGTATACAAAATATTAGTTAGTGATGATGAAAGCAGCAATAGAAATATTAATGTTATGTGGTTAGTGCAATCTCAGCGACTGGGGGGGGGGTTTCAAACTTTATGCCCCCCACTGTAGGCAGCCTAGGGCCAACATATCCTCCCACAGTACACCTGATCACGTGTTGTACTGCGAATATCTTGGCACCCCACCTGAATGGCGCAGCTGACTATTCCTCGAGAGGCATATTTTGCCGATGTAGGTATTTCCGGTAAAATAGCGTACAGCAAAAAAACATAAAAAATTTACAGCTTGGATGTAAGAACCCTCCTCCAACTACTTGAAGCTCTTTGCCTTTGTAACACCCTGCCGGCCGGAAGACATCAACCACCAGCCGAGGATGGACAGTAGTCGTTGGATGAACACACAGGGCCCTCCCCCGTCCCTACATGAATCAAAAATTTCAACTCTTAAACGGCACGGGCCATCAGATATCTACGATACCCACCTTCAAGATGGAAACAAGCGGCGCAAGGAGAACAAAAACCACGGCAGACAGGGAAAGCCGCCTCATAATTCCGGTGTTAAGTCCAAGGAGTTTGGAGTCAGAAGGGATGGAAGAAAGGTACTGTCAAATTCGATTCCAGAGAAATTGGTCGAATCCCGCCTGGCCACTTCCCATAGTGGTTTAGAGGACCTTCTGCGACCTGAGTTCGAAGATCCGGATGGCGTCAGCGATTATCGCGATGACGCTGTAACAATTTCACATCGTTCGGATAGTGACCGGGGTTTGGATTCAGCCTTTGACTCTGAAGAGGATCAGCCGCGTGAGGCCATCTTCTCGGAAGACGAAGCTATCTCTTCTACGGAGGTAAAACTTAGTACTGCGAATATTGAAGACATGTCAAGGAAATTGGATATGGAGGCAGAAGTTGTGGAGGAGCAAGCCCGATTAGAACTCAATGAGTCTGCCATCCAATCCAATATCGCGGGTCATGCCGTGGAAGTATTTGAGGAGGACGGCCAGGCGCAGAAACAGATGGGAATGGCTCCCGACCTCCAGCTCCTCCGGACTCGCATTTCAGAGACGACACGCATACTTGGAGATCTACGCTCACTTGGAAAACCCAGCAAGTCCCGAGCAGATTATACAAATCTTCTCCTTTCCGACATCTGCACCTACTACGGTTACACTCCATTCTTGGCTGAAAAACTGTTCAAGCTTTTCACACCCCGCGAGGCATTTGCCTTTTTCGAAGCCAACGAATCTCCGCGTCCTGTTGTCATTAGGACAAACACCTTGCGTACGAATCGGCGCTCGCTGGCCCAAGCCCTGATCAACCGCGGTGTCGTCCTTGAACCTGTCGGCAAATGGTCGAAGGTTGGTTTGCAAATATTCGAATCCGCGATACCATTGGGTGCTACACCCGAATACCTCGCTGGCCACTACATCCTCCAAGCTGCATCGTCTCTCCTTCCCGTCATGGCGCTGGCTCCGCAGCCAAATGAGCGAGTTCTCGATATGGCCGCCGCGCCCGGCGGTAAAACCACATACATATCAGCGTTGATGCGAAACACTGGATGTGTTCTTGCGAATGACGCAAGTAAGCCCCGTGCTAAGGGGTTGATTGGTAATATCCACCGTCTCGGATGCAAGAACACAATCATCTCGAATCTCGATGCAAGACAGGCCTTTCCCAAAATCCTCGGTGGCTTCGATCGTGTACTACTTGACGCTCCTTGCTCGGGAACGGGTGTCATTTCAAAGGATCCCAGCATCAAAACCTCAAAATCTGAACGCGATTTTCTCGCGTTACCGCATATGCAAAAGCAGCTCCTCCTGGCCGCAATAGATTCAACTAATCACCTTTCTAAAACAGGTGGTTATATTGTGTACTCTACTTGCAGCGTCACAGTAGAAGAGAACGAAGCGGTTGTACAATATGCCCTCCGCAATCGACCAAATGTCAAGATTGTGGATACTGGCTTGGGGAATTTTGGAACTCCAGGCTTTAAGAGTTACATGGGAAAAAAGTTCGACGATAAAATGTCGCTGTCGAGGCGCTACTTTCCCCATAGGGAGAACGTAGATGGTTTCTACGTTTGCAAATTGAAGAAGACAGGGCCAAGCCCTTCATCGAACAAATCGGCAGGTAAATCAAACTTGAAGAGCTCAAGCCTCGTGATCGACGATATGGATGAGGTGGTTGATAGAACTCCTATTATTGATGAGGGGAAGGAGAAGCAGATAGGAGACGAAGCTTTCGGGCCTTTTGAAGCGGAAGAAGACGAAACATACATCGCAAGAGCGAAGCGAAACAAGCTGAGGAGAAAAGGGCTTAACCCTAACGGGGTTTTAAAATGGAAATCCAAAGGCATCAGGGAATCTAAGGGAGAAAAAAATGAAATATGGCGTCCAGCGACACCGTTGTCGGGAGTCAAGGAGACTTAATTGGTTAGCAAGATGGCCGGTTGCGGATAGCGGATTGGGCTCAAGGTTGATCAGTCAAGACAAATGAAGCAGGAGCGAGAAAGAGGGAAAACAGAAAATGGGAAGATAATGGGTGTTACCGTGGATATATTTATAGTTCCATCGGCTGGATAAATCTGCGTAGAGTTCATTTTCGAAGGCGTATTTCATACTTGCTAGGTAATCATAGGTTAAAATCACTGTTTTTTGCTAAGCTTGCGTTCCCAGTTCTACAAATTCACCAAAGTGTCTATTCACTAGATTCCCAGGTATCGCACGATTTTATCAAGCCTCCATTGCAGCCCCATTATTTGAACTCACAAAAGAGAGCAAGAAAGAGGAAAGAAAAGCTACTTTCATATGAACAGAAAGTGCTCAAAGCACTTTCAATGAGCTCAAATCACACTTTATACATGCTTCTCTATTAGCTCATTTTGACTCAGTTTGACATATATAGATTGAATCTGTTGGTGGATGCCCCGGGCTACCGTCACGTGCACCTACGTGTTTATATTAGGATAGCTAGCTCGCTTAGAGTCCCATAATGTAACAAGGTTAATATCGATCCTTCTAGAGGTTATGAGACCCTCATATTAGAGGTCTTCCGCTGCTAAAAATGTGAAGAAAAATGCTTGAAAAGAAGCTCTATCTTTTCATAAGCTTATAACCCAAGAACTGGACAACATCAATGATTAATCTGCATTCAGATGGAACACCAGATTTGACAAAAGAATATATACTCAAAAGAAGACAAAACTGAGGATCTGAGGATAGAACTCTGAAGAATAGAACTTCAGAATCTGCAGATTCACTGTCTACATCTGTTATGATCTGTAGAAGTGTCTCTGAAGTGTTTGAGATAGATGAAATGATTCTGAAGAAATCAGACAAATCTAATAATGTATATGAAGATCTGATTGATGAAATGTCAAATAACACAGATGGCTCTAGTGGCCAGGTGTCAGAAGTTAGTGAAGAGACTCTGATGAGATTGGAAATAGCAAAGCTTCAATGCAAAGTTGAGCTTATGAGAGCTAGTAGAGAGACACTCACTGCCACTACTAGCAGTAACAAGATAAGCAATGATTTGATCAACTATCTTCAGAAGAGAGATAGAACTACTGCTATAATCAAGATTTTGACTGAATTCAGAGATCAGATGAGAAATATCAAGAAATCTGTTATTCTCACTGACTCTGCAAACTATTCCATGTGGAAAGAAGAGATTCTTTTGACTGCTAAGCAGTCTGAAATCAATGATATTCTTGAGAAAAAACAATCTGTCTCTGAGAATGATATCAGTATGGATATGTAATGCTTTTGAACTGAAAGAAATATATGACTCTATAATTATATATGATCTGCAATCTCACTGCAGGTGTAAGAGATGGTTGTAGGTATAATTATGAGAGTAGTGTGAAGTACACATGTAGAATGTTAAGAAGATAGCAATCTCTATTATTCAAAGCTAATCACTGATCTTCTAATATCTACAGATATCAGTGAGTATTATATAGACAATCATCATGCACTACAGCTGTCTATAATGCTGTGTGCTATGTTTCTTCTCATTAATTCTGACATGTTCTGTGTTCTTCTATTGTCATATAGCTATTTTCTAATATAGATATTTTTATTGTGTCTATTACAATTATCTCTTTTCTTCAAAGATCTGATCTTCAGAGCTTCTTACTGCAACATGTAAAGTTCATAATATATGCTGTGTGATTAATATTGTATAGAGTTCACAGAATTGAGTTGAATTAATTGTTGAGATTAATTCTGAAGTATTGCTGTTTTGAAAGAATATTTTTTCATCTTCAGTATCATTGTAGTTCAATCATGATTTAGACACAACTTCTGATCTCTTTTTTTTGACTTTTACACTCAAAAATTGTACTCTAACAAAATCATCATCACCATCATCATCAACAATTTTTTATTTAAAAAGAATACATCAATTTATCAAACAAAGTACACTGTATTCTTCTATGTGATTTTTATTGTGAAATTTGAAGTTTTGATTGTGTGATTGCATTTTTCATTTTGAGTTGAGTTTTGTGTTGTTGTAATTTTTTTGATCAATATTGCAATATTGATTTCAATCTTCAATATCTGTTTTTCTTTCTTATTGCTTTTGCTTTTTCTTCTTCTTTGAATAAGGTCTTGATACTAATTAAAATTATGATAGAATGTCAGAATCAGCTGTTTCTGTTGCTGATTCAGAGTCTATAAAGAGTGATATACTATCTGTCATCAAGAGCATTTGCTTGAGTTGTCTGAAGAGATTGCAGAACTTCTCAGTATACTCTTGCTTTGTGAACAATAAACAGATATACTGTTATATCTGTCATATATCAAATAGAAGTTATACTGCTGTAAGTTTTCTTAAACTAAGATTGTTAAGAGTACTAATGAGTTATAGATGTCTGAGTGCTTTCATGAAACTGATCAATCTTTGATCAATGAATTTCATAAAATGCTGCTCTCTGATGAAGTTCTGAATGAGAGATTTGTCACATATCAAACTGCTGTTGTGAGATTTGTACTTAACATGCAGATCTATAAGAATGTAGATGAGATTCTAGAATTCTATATGAACTCTGATGATCTATTGTCACAGCAGAATATGGCATTTGATTATAGCAGTGTTTCAGAAAGTGTGTTTTCATATTCTGTTATTACATCAATATCATTCTCACTGAGTCAAGATCTTGGTATGTTATTTGAGTTGGCTGATAATGTAGACAAAGATGAGGAAGTGGACAGTCTCATTGAAGTATTAGAAAGAAATACAGCAGTATATTGCTGTTGTTGTATTCAACATTTGACAACATCTCTTCATCATCATTGTGAGTCTGCTGAGAATTGATATAAAAAATGCAAGCACTGCTCAGTGATGAAGCACATCTGTATTCTGATAAGTTATTATTCAAAACAAATGTTTTTACAGTATATAATATTAACTTTCTATTAGATGTCAGTGAATGCTGTTGAATTGACTCAGATGATTATCAACACTGCTGAGAATCTAATTGTTGCTGATGTGAACATTTTGAATATTAACATTTTGCAGAGTGCTGTAACTGCAGTGATTAGATTCTTTACTGTGAAGATCTGAAAGATTCAATGAGACAGTTCTTCTGAGACTTCAGCTGAAACAGTGATTGATGAGATCTCAGTAATTACATTGCTGATTGCAGTTCTCAAGTCATCATTGAAACATTGTGCTTTGTCAGTTAAGAAAATCTGAAATAATAAGCAGATTTGTCTTGATGATAATTTCTTGAATAACACTGATCAAGCTGAGACAGATCTGTTTTTTAATTTCTGAATGAAATAAATATATTCAGCAGTCATTGTTGTCTTTTTTGTTTTTATTTACTGACTGACTTCTGATAGATTTTATTAAACTGTTTCAAGTACTTCTGACTGTTCATCAAGTTTTTCTCAAGTTTCCAAGAATTATCTGTGTCTGTACAATCTTTTCATTTGACAAGATATTGTGTTTGATCATGATACTGATGCTTGTTTAATATAGTTTCAACTTCTTATTTCTCTTGTGTGTCTATAATTATCAGTTCTGCTTGTGGGATTTGTCTGTCACATGCATGATATGATTTGAGAAGGAAAACATGGAATACAGAATGAATTTCTTTATATTGTGATGTGAGTTTCAGTTTGTACATCTGTGTACTGTAGATATCAATTATTTGAAAGAAACTCAAAAATCAATGATCTAGTTTGAATGAGAGTTGTAAGATGAATATATTTTTTGCATACAGCATTACTCAGTTCTCTATCTTAAAGTTTTTTGATATATGATGCTGATTGTAATACTTTTTCTCAGCTGCTTTGACAGCTTTCAGACATTCTCAGATCTTGTTCTCTGCTTGCTTCATCTGTTTCACTTGTTTCATCACTGATTTTGACATGCTCATGCTTGGGGGTTCCACATCTATGTGAAGTTCAGTTGGTTGGCTGATCATTGCTTCAGATGATGTCATTTTTATCAATGCATGAAAGATATTGTTATATACTCATTGTGTCAGAGAAATCCATTCTATTCAATTATCTTGCTGATAGCTGCAATATGTGTGAAGATAATGTTCAATCACCTGATTCAATCATTCTGTCTGACTGTCAGTTTGTGGGTGGAATGCTGTTGATAATTTTTGTTGGACATGGAGCAGATAACACAATGTCAACCAAAACTTGCTATTTATTAATGAATCTCAGTTGCTAATAATGTTCACAGATAGATCAAAGTTCTTTGCAATTCTTCATACAATAATATCTGCAAGTTCTTCTGCATCTAGCTCTGAAGATGTGGACACAATTATGACTCATTTGATGAATAAATCAACAAATATGACAATAGTATTATAGATTTGACTTTTCTTTTTATTATCTGACAGACCTTCAATAAAGTCCATGCTAATTGTATGCTATTTCTTATCTGACACTGAATGTGGTTGTAGCAACCCATATGGCTTGTGCTGCAGTATCTTGATGCATTGATAAATATCACAAATTCTCACATATTCTGCAATCTCATCACTCATACCATGTCACAAGTACTTGCATTTGATTGCTTTGATGATTTTGTCACATTCAAAATGGCTATCTTGAGAATCATTGTGGTTCATTTTCATTATTTCATGTTTTATGATCTTGTCTTGTGATATATAGACTTTATCATCTTTTCTGAGCAGATCATCTTTATCTACTATTCAGATCAAACAATTATCTATACTAGTGTCACTCATCTCTAGTCTTCTGCAAAGTTCAGATGTGCTGATGTCTCTATTCTGAATCTGCAGTAAGAGTTCAATGATAGATTCAGCTATCTCTTTGTAATAGACTGTCTTGAACTCAAATATCTTGACAACTAGAATTCATGATATCAGAATCTCTAGATTTAACTCTGTAATATCTGTGATCTCATTCTCATCTGCAGATGTGTTCTTTATTCTGCAGAGATTGTTATCATTGATAACTATAAGTCTCTTCATTCAACAATTTTCATTAGCTTGCAGATCTTTTCACATTATCTTGACACATTGATCTAATTTTGTGTTTTCTTTTGTCTTTAGTGACTTAAAGATTCTCTTACACAGCTTCTCTTGCAGAATAGAGAGCTGTGTCAAGAGAGCTGTGTGTTTTACAAAATCTGAGCAATGACTTGATGCATCTGCAGGATTATTTTTCTCAGAATGATGCTCTATTTCAAAATCAAATGCTGAGAGTATTTTCATCCAGCAAATCTGATGCTCATTTAGCTGCTTCATTGTCATGAAATGCTGAAGATTGATATGATCAGATAAAACAGTTATTGAGTGTCTGCTACTATATAAGTAGTGACATCATTGTCTGAAAGCTTCTACAATCAGCAACATTTCTAAATCATATGTTTGATAATGTCTTTCTATTTCTGTGAGCTTTCTAGACCAAAACATGATCAGATGTCAGTGATCATCATTCATTAATTGTGATATTACTGCAGTGATTGCAACATCAGATCCATCTGTTTCTATACAGAGTTTTCACTGCAGATCAAAGTGGATCAACAACAGTGCTTTTGTAAAGCATTCTTTTAACTGCAAAATTGTGTGCTTGCAGTTTTTGTCTAACTGAACAGATGTGTTATTCTTCCTCCTTTTCATTTCATAATCTTTTAACAATTCAGTCAGAGATGCTGTTATTATTGAGAACTTGTATATGAATTGATGATAGAAATTGACAAATTCTAAAAATATTTGCAATTTATTTATAGTTCATGATTCTGATCAATCTAGAATTGTGTTGACATGGTGTTTCTCAACAGTAATGCTCTGCATAATAATCACAAAACTCAAAAATTCAATTTCTGTTGTGTGGAATGTACACTTACTAAGTTTGGCATATAGTCTCCATCACTTTAACTGTTCCAGCACATTCTTAACATGGACGACATGTTCATCAAGTGTGTTTGAATAGATTATGATATCATCAAGATAAGCCACACAATATATGTCTAAAAGATCACTGAGGGCTTTGTTGATATAAAATTGAAAGATCACAGAGGCATTGATTAGCTCAAAAGATAAGACTAGATATTCAAAATATTCATATTATGTTTGAAATACTGTTTTTCATTCATTCTTCATTTGTATGTGAATTCTATGATACATGTCTCTAAGGTTCAGCTGTGTATATATTTTGGCATCTGCTAATCTATCAAGTATTTCACTTATCAAGAGCAGTGGATATCAATTCTTGACTGTTATTTCATTCAATCCTTAATAATCCACACAAAGATGCAGGGTTTCATCTTTCTTGAATATGAATAATACTGACACATCTGCTGAGCTCTTGAATGGACATATCCAATTCTTCTCTAACACTTTTTCAATATATTCTCGGAGGACAGAGAGTTCTTGAGGTGATAAGTTATATATCAGTTGATATGGGGGTTCCTTGCCAGGTTTGAAATCTATAACATGATTGTGAGGTGCATGTTCTGCATCAGATATGTCTTCTTAAAATACATCAAGATAATCTTTATAATCATCTGAGATATTTGACTCAGTTGCTGCACTTGCAGCTTGTAATGATAAAGCAGTGAATATAATATTGTCATCATCAATTAGTGTTGTGAATTCTTTAGCAGTATTCAGATGCATGTGATTAATATTTGATGCTTTTCTATAGATTCAGCATCTTTGCACTCAATTGATATCAGAGTTCACAGCTTCCAACCATGGCATGCTCAAAATTACATTATATTCACTAATATCAGCTTCTTTGAAATGGTGGAATCCTTCTTGAAGAATATGTTCATCATCAATAATCTTCATTGCAGCTCTTCATTGTTCATATGATTTAATCTTATGATTATCAACTGCTTCCACTACTTTTGGTTTACCTTCTGTCTTCAAGAAATATTTTGATGCCCAGGTATGGAACATGAAGTTCACATCCACATCAGAATTCACTAGCATTCACATCATCAACCATTCTGCTTCTATCAGCATTCACATATTCATTGCCAATAATCATTTATCTCACAGTCTAGTTGTTTGTATTCTCAATGCAGCAGCTGCTTCTATAATTGAGATTGTTGATTTTTTGTTTGTCAAACTTGGTTGTGCTTTTCAGAGTGTAATATTCAACAATTATTTGCAATATGACTCTTTTTATGACAGTGAGAACACTCCTTCATTCAGTTATATTTATCTTTCTTGATTTGTTCAGTTGAATTCATTTGTTCCTCTTGTTTTCTCTTGTTTCAATGATTGCTAGATTTATCAGAACAATGCTGATTCTCTACAAATATCACAGATCTTTCTTTGCAAATAGTATGTCATCACTCTGACATATTTTTCTCAATAGTCTGTAGAGTTCAAAACAACTCTTCATAGTTCTGAGGCTCTTGATTTCAATGATTGAGTTCAGTGTGTAATATCTTCAATATCTTACTACACAAGTTATCCATTCTTTGTTCTTTGCTATATGGGGGTAAGTAGTATTCTCAGTCATTGAGATATTTAGAGAAATTGTATATTGATTGTCATTTTTGTTGTTTTGTATCTTGAAACTTTTGACTTGTCAATCAGTGCTGGTTCTGTGGATTGTTAATTTGTATTTCTAGATGTGATAACATATCATCAAAAGTCAACAGTGTTGCTTCTCCATGTCTCTCATACAATGATACAAAATTCAATCATTTCTGCTTAATATGAGCATCAAGGTAAAGTTTAGCATCATTTATCTTGTGTTCTTTCTTTCAATAATACTGATGATGGTGTGTAAAGAGAGTCAATATGTGATCTTTATAGTTCTTGAATTCTAACATATTTTTTCCTCAATAATAGTCCTTAATCTCCAACCTTGATGGTGTTTCATTATCATCATTCATATCATTCACAGATTGATTTTGTGGTGGTTCTGTGGTGATATTCTGAGTTAATTAAGACTTGATAAGAGTATCTCCACAAATCTGTGCTTTCAACTTGTTGAGCTGCTGTTGTGCATGCAGAATAGCTAATTGCTGCTCTCATTCATGAATTTGATCATTCAACTGTTGCAAATGTGCATTGTGATCATTGGAGGCAGTAGAGGATTCAGATTGGTTTTCAAGAGATCTTGCATATGTTGAGATCATCTTGTGTGTTTTAACTAATGTTGTGTGTTTTAACTAACATTGCATGCTTTATTGTAGGTGTGTGTAACAACAGACCACTCAAATAAAGTTTTGAGTGATTAGAATTGTAAGAGATGATTGTAGGTATAATTATGAGAGTAGTGTGAAGTACACATATAGAATGTTAAGAAGGTAGCAATCTCTATTATTCAAAGCTAATCACTGATCTTCTAATATCTATGGATATCAGTGAGCATTATATAAGCAATCACCATGTGCTACAGCTGTCTATGGTGCTGTGCACTATGTCCCTCCTCATTAATTCTGATGTGTTCTGTGTTCTTCTATCGCCATATATCTATTTCCTAATATAGATATCTCCGTTGCGTCTATTACAGCAGATGAGATCTCATTTTATGATATCTGCAGACTGTCAACTATCCATGTATGTTCTGTGAATGATTATAGAAGAGAACTTTCTGAAGAGGCCTGCAGTGTGCAGAACCCATCTTTTTGAGAAGCTTATTAGCTTGACAGCTAAATCAAAAAACTTGAATAGAGTGTTTATTGAACATCTAATCACCATACAAACTGAATATACCTGTTTGGAGTATAAGATTGATGATTTTGTGTTTTTTGATTGTCTGCTAACTGAGGTGACTGCCAGTTGGGTGTCATTCATCAAGAATAGAATGAACCACACCAAAAAAGACATCAACACTCAAGATATTGAGACTGATTTCATGGGATTATGTCAAGATATTCTACTGCACCTGTCTGTCATAGGTTAACTAGCCACGACAGATACAAAGAATTCTGTGAATAATGTTCAAGATTCATTGAGAAAGAATAAGAATAAGAATAGAGATTTGAGAAATAAGAACAAAGACAAAGAGAGAGAGTTCAAGCAGAAGAATGACAACAACACAACTAAGATATACTACCACTGTCAGAAAATGAGACATCTCAAGACTGATTGTTGAATGAAATATCTGAAAAAACACCCTGCAGACTGTAAGAAGAAGAATAAGAATAAAAACAAGAATAAAAATACTGACAATGCTGCTTCAGTCCACAACATTGTGGAACAAGTATTTTGTGTCAAAGAGATGATGTATTTCAGTGACAAGGTGGTAAAAGATATCTGAATCCTGGACTCAGAATTGAGAGCCCACACCATGTCTCTGAAGAATATCATTGAGATTACACCTCAGAAGACAAATGTTATATTGAAGATGATGAACAGATTGACAGCCCTCACAGCAGCAGTAGAGAAGGTTAGTATACTGACTGAAGAGAATATGAGTATTCAATTGAATGATGTTCACTATGTTCCAAAGCTAGAGATCAATCTAATGAGCTTCAGCAAACTTGTACAAAAAGAATATATGTTCAAGCAGTTGATGTATGAAAATAGCCATTTGATCTTGGTGACATCTTCTGACAGAATGATAAGCTTCACAGCAAATCTGACAGACAAGAATATCTATGTTGTGGAAAAGCTGCCAGCACTGAGAGATTTGATTCATTTTGTAATGCCAAATGGCAGTTTTGAACCTGTGTACATTTTACAGCTCAGAGATGAGAATGATGATCCTCTATTGAAACTACTCAAGAATGATGTCAAAATTTTAGAATACATGATGATGCAGTGACATCAAAAGCTGAGTCATCTAAATCCAGCAGATATATCAAGATTAGCTGTGGATTCTAGACTAGAGATGTGGATAAAAGATCAAAGAACTTTGCCATTTTGCAAAACATGTGTACAAGTGAAAATGACTCATCTGTCATTTGCCTCAATGATCAGAGCTGTCAAATCAGCAATGAGATTCTTCATGAACCTTGCAGATGAAGAAAAGATGTTATATGATGAAGATAATCTATCTACTGAAGAAGATGCAAGATATTGAATGAGAATTACAGATGATGCCATCTGTTTTAGATGGATTATTTTGATTGTCATGAAAGTGGAAGCCACACCAGTGCTCATGAATTTCATTGACATGATTGAGGTGACATCCCAACAGCCTGTAGAGACTCTACACTGAAATGATGATGATGAATTCAAAAGTGAAGATTTGAAGATGTTCTGCAAGAATAGAGGGATAGCATACAAGATAACTACCTCAGATACACCCCAATCTAATGGCCCTGTGGAATGTGTGAATCAATTAGTAGTGAATAAGGCCAGAAGCTTGCTGTTCAATAGTGAGCTTGCCAGAGAGCTTTGAAGTGAAGTGATGTAAGTGACTGTAATGATGATAAATATGTCCTCTATATCAATGAAGATTTTTGACTGCAAGAATGGCAGTCCATTGACATCTTTTGAAGCCTGGACAGAGATTCAACTGTCAGTTCATTGAATCTGCAGATGGGGGTGCAAGGTTTATAAGAAAGATCTCAAAGTGACAAATAAGCTTGCAGATAGAATGAATGACAAGAAGTGATGATTAGTGAGTTATCAAGAACTGCATCAATATTGTATATGAGATCTGAAAGAACACAAATTGAAGATTGCTAGAGATGTTGTCTTTGATGAAGATCTTGTTGCAGAATTCATGCCTGTGAATGCTATAAATGAAGCTACTGAAATAATGAATCAAAAAGATGTTGAACTGCTGAAGGAACTGAATGTTATTGACCCTCTGAAGAATTGACATCACTGTCTGCTAGAATGACTAGTGAAGAATAAACTGAAGATTTTGAAGATGTTGATTAATGATGACTTGAAGGGTGCCATTGATTCTGCCTATCTAGTTGATGATGAGATGAATCTCATTGAGGATAATGAATCTGACATCTCTACAAGTGACACTGATCCTGTTCTGAGTATGTTTATGAATCATCCAACCAATCTAGCAGAGGCAAAGAGGAGTCCAGATTGGAATCACTGATAAGAAGCAATAAGAAAGAAAGTTGAAATGTTCAAGAATAAGAAGATGTATGTTGTTGTTGAGAAGATCTCTGAGATGAATATCTTGACAGACAAATGGGTTTTTGACTGCAAATTGAATAATAGAGATGAAACAATCTGTTTCAGAGTCTGCTGAGTGATTAGAAGATTCCTGCAGCAGCAGAGTGTCCACTACTCCAAATCTTATATCACAGTTGTTTCAGAGTCTACAAGTCACTCCTTATTTGCTATATCAACTGCAAGAGAATGGAAGGCAAAATCAGTGAATTACATATTGATGTTCTTGAACAGCATACTGCTGCAGAATGAGATGGTTTATATGCAACTGTCTATGAGCATTAAACATGGAAGAGAGAGATTAGTTGGCCTCCTTAGACAAAGTTTGTACAGCATGAAGCAAGCAGTCAGAATCTGGTATTTTGTTGCAATCAAGCATCTTACATCTCTAGAGTTTAAGATCTTGAAATACAATGGAGGATTTCTATATCATTCAATCCACAAAATCTACCTGACACTTCATGTCAATGATTGCAGAGTTACAGACCCAAAAGAAGAGGATATAGACTGAATTTTAGCTGAAATACAAAAGAAATTCAAGATGAAAGATGTTGAAGAGGATAAACTGTATCTAGAGATGAAAGTCAAATGCAGATCTAATGATGATCTGATAATCTTGCAGAACTACTATATCAATGAGATCTTGAAGAATTTTGAAATGAATAAGATGAAGCCTGCTGGCACTTCTATGATGGTGGGTATACACCTTGAGTTTGCCCCTGAAGAGGATGCTGGATTGGAAGATGATTTTACAGCTATGAGATACCATCAAGCATTGAGATCACTGCAATATCTCATTACAAGCACCAGATCTGACCTGGCATTCACAGTAAACTACTTATCCCAGTTCAATTCATGTCTGAATAAGGATTGCTGAGCGGCTCTGAAGCACATTCTTCACTACATAAAGAAGACAAGAGCTCTGAGAATAGTTTACAAAAATGAAGAGAATGATGAAAACTTGCAGCCAACTGCTTATTGCAATTCAGATTGAGCAGGCACAGACCCTCAATATAAATCAACATCTGATTATATCATTACAATTAACAGATTCCCAATTTTGTGGTGTTCACAATGTCAAATGTCAACTGCAAAATTGATGACAGAAGCTGAATATATCACCATCAGTGAGGCTTCATGTGAGCTTATTTGATTAAATGACATGCTGCAAGACATAGACCTGTTGGAAGGGAAATCAAAGATTTGCACTACATTACAGATGGATAATAAGAGTGCCATAGATTTAGCAAAAGGAGAATCTTTGACAAAGAGATCATGCCATATAGAGATTTGCTACCATATTCTTCACAAATTGATTGAGAAGAGAGAGATGGAGCTTTTGCATGTAGATTCTATGGTGAATAAAGCAGACAGATTTACAAAGCCCCTGCCAAAGCCAGCTTATGTTGAATTTATGGAGAAAATAGGATTAACAGAGGTTTGATTTCATTGATTTGAATGATTGATTTTTTTTACACTGTTTTGCAGCCCCAAAAAGGGGGTGTAATGAGAATACAGATTAGAGGAATAATTGCGTGTTTTCTTTACAAAGTTATGGTATGAATGTGTAATGGAGCTTTCTCTAATAGGGAAACTAGCATCTGATTCCTGTATTTAATTTTTATTGCAGATTTAGGGGATCTGGCAGCTAGGGGGTAGATGGCAGAGCTCCAGCTCACTGTGGCATGGAGGGGTGTTGATGGATGCCCCGGGCTACCGTCACGTGCACCTACGTGTTTATATTAGAATAGCTAGCTCGCTTAGAGTTTCATAATGTAACAAGGTTAATATCGGTCCTTCTAGAGAATCTGATGCATTCACTTTTGCAGTCACTGCTATTCTGTCACAATTACAGAATGATGAGCACTGACATTCAATTGCCTTTTGATTAAGAAAGTTGATTGATGTAGAAACATATTATAATACTCATAATAAAAACTTTTGACTATTGTAACAGTATTAAAAAATTGAAGACACTATCTGAAAAGAAGTCAGTATTCAATTCAAGTCTGATCTATGTGACAGATTAATATCTGTTAGTAATTAATTTATGCAATCAACTCCTCTTCTGCATTTGCTTGTTTCTGATCATGGTGACTTTGTATAACTCTTGATGTTCTTTTATTCTGTGCTCTGTGCTTGTATAGTTTCTAATAATTCTTCTGTATAGCTTTTAACATTCTTTCACTTCATACTCTGTGCTTGTGTAGTCTTTAATGATTCTTCTATATAGCTCTCAATGATTTTTCTGTCTCATACTCTGCATTCATATAGTTTCTAACAATTCTTCTGTATAGTTCTTAACATTCTTTCACTCTGCATTCTACATCTTTACAACTACCCATGAATGTAGAGGTACATTTGAATTTTCCAATTTTCTAGCTGTTTTTCATATAATTTTAATTCTTCAATCTGTTCAATATCATCACACATTCTCTGTGATTACTCTATGTATGTGTACTGCACAGATTGAGTGATCATGAAGCTCTCAACATTCTTCTGTTCATTCAAAAATATCAATACAGTCTACATCAGATCACTGAAGCTGAAGTCACTGATCAATTTTATTACTGAAAAAACTGATAAGAGACAGAGAAAGACTGTTACAATGTCTTCTTCAGTTCTCAAAGAAGTCAGTGACAGTATCTTCACAGTCATCTCTCAGCTATAGAAACAGTTTGAGAAGACTCAACAGCAACAGAATCTGCAGCAGAAAACTCTCATTAAATTGACAAAGACTCTGAATAGCTGAGTTGAGAAGAAGAAATAGTCAGTCAGTCAGAATTTTGCTTAAGTCTTCTATAAAAGATTCATCATATATATAACAGCAGATCTGAGTACAGTATCAATTCTGAGAGAGAGTACTGTTCTGAATATTCACTCACAGTCAAATTCAGCAAAGACAACTGTGAGAGAGTTGACTATCTGAGCAGATATTGTGCAGAAGAGAAAAAACTCTGCTTTTTCTGAAGCTATCTCTGTCAAAACTACAGTTTTCTCAACTGACAGAGCTAGTGAAGCTGATCTGCAGCTCAAGAACACTAGTCAGTTAAGAAGCTTCACAGAGAATACAAAATAGCAGAAAAATTTATAGATTTTCATCACTCTTCAGTCAGAGAAACAGATCACTCAGCTGCAGTTATATACTGTGCAGCAGATGATCATTGCAAACATTCAGAGAATGAGAAATATGGCTAATATACTGAAGATGAAACTCATCAGAACAGATTGAATGATTACATTAAATAATAGAGATATATACAATACTCTGATCATTGAAAAGACAGTGACTACTTTCTGTAAAGTTCTTAACATCACAGAGATTCAGCTATCAGAGCAGTGGTACAATTATACTGTTTCAGAGATCTCAGAATTTATTCAAAACTGAGAAGAGATAAAAATCCTCACAGAAAAAATAATTGAAAGAGAGATTCTGACTCAGACAAAGATAAAATCAGTGAGCTGTTGACTCTTATGATATGAAGTGAATCTCAAGATAGAGAAGATTATATAAATTGTCTTTTTTCTCATCTCAGTGAAAGACTTCTCACTCTTCAATATCAGTGAGAGAGTCAGACTCATTGAGAAAAGATCACTGACAGTGAGATATAATTCAGAATATCAGAGATACTGTCATTCATCAAAGTGTGTATGACTGATGAGATGCTTCAACTGCAGTGAACTCACAAGTCAGTATAAAAGATCAACAGATATGAAATGTAAGAGAGTATTACAGTGTATCAACTGCTGTCAATTCTACTCAGCTGAATATCAGCACTGCTCTGCTGCACTCAGATATGTGAACAGTATTCTCAGATGTCTAACTCAAAAGAAGCTAGCAGCTGTTCATTATCTTGACAACAGATGTCACAGAGATACTCAGAAGCAGCAATCACTGTCAGCATAATCATTCTGTTTACAAATTGACTATGAGCAAAAGGCAGACTTCATTCTTGTTCAAGAACTCAGACTTGATGCTGATCAAGAGTATAGTGTATCTCATCCAGCATACTATTGTTTTTTATCAGAGAAAACAGATATTAGAGTTAGAGTGGCAATTTATGCTAGAAAGAATTCAAGATTTCAATTCAATCTGAGATATGATTTGATATCTGACTCTGATATTCTTGTTGATGACATTGTGGATATGAAAAAACAGTTTGAAAATATTCAATTAATCAATATCTACAATGAAAGATCACTGAGAGAAAACAATAGAACTTGGACATTTGATAGATGTTTAATGCAGTTGAAACCAGAAAAGAACTCAATAATCATGGGGGATTTCAATACTCATCACTCTTGGTGGAATTCAGAAAGAACTCAATCAATTAGAGCTGAAAAACTAGTTGAATGGGCACTTTTAAACAAACTAGAGTTGATAAATGAGCAAGATATTCCCACTTTTCACAAGCCAGGTTTGAGACAGAAGTCAATTATAGATCTATGTTTTTTCTCTAAGAATCTATATGAGAATAAACATTTTAATTGATATGTTGACTCAAATGAAACAAATGGTGCTGCCACTGGACATGAGATAATTCAAGTTGATATGGAATTGGATAGTAATCAAACAGTTCAAAACCCATTATATTCAAATCAATACAACTTTGAAAAAGCTCAGTGGACAGAAGTGAAAAAAATGATTGAAAAGTTGAAATTAGAGAATAGAGAAACTCTTTATTGGAAATCAGATACAAATCTTACAGATAAAATGCTTGAAGACAGAGCAAATTTAATCACTGAGATTATTCTTTCAAGTATAAAGAAATATATTCCATTGAAAAGAGTCTCTGAATTCTCTAAGACTTGGTGGAATGATGAGATTTCAAATAAAAGAAGACATTTAGCTAGAGTTAAAAAAGATTGGAAGGAAGATCTTGTTTCATTTGAGTATTTAAAGAATATTAGAAATGATTATTTCTCAACAATTAAAAAGGCAAAGACTGATTGTTGAAATAACTTTCTAGAAAATGCTCAGGGGAAAGAGATCTTCAAAGCTTTTAGATATACTAAGTCAAAAACAATGTCTAAGCTACCAACATTAACTTATAATTTCCAGAATGAGGAAATTATAGCTCGCTCATTTGAAGATAAATGTCAAGCTTTTATGACAATATTATTTCCATCATCAAATAATTCAACTGAGATTTGTTCTTTGCAAGAAGATAATGAATATGAACATGATAAGAAATGAGAATGGCCTGACTTAACTGAAGATGAATTAAAGACAGCTATTTTTTCATCTTCAAAGGTCACAGCAGCAGAAGCTGATACTATAAATCATTTAATAATTCAAGAGCTTTATTCAGTACTAAAAGATGAGCTCTTTGAATTGTTCTCAAATCTTTTGAAATATGAGTATCATTCTAAGTGCTGGAGGCATGCTGTTGGAGTTATTCTTTCAAAACTCAATAGAAAACCAACTATTTCTAAATCTTATAGAGTGATATCTCTGCTGAATTGCCTGGGAAAAATTCTGGAAAAGATAATTGTCACTAGATTGTCTTTTCTATCTGCTACTACTGATCTATTATATGATGATCAAATGGGAAGTAGAAAGCAAAACTCAGTAATTGATGCAGTTCTCTCTGTAGTTCATGATATTCAACTTACAAAGAATGAAAAAATGGTTATAACTGCAATGTTTATTGATATAAAAGGTGCATTTGATTGTGTTTCACTTTCTCAAATGATCAATACTTTGATAGAACTGAGAATGCCAAAGTCTCTCATTAAGTGAGTTATCTGTTTCATGTCAAAAAGAACTATTCAGTTGCTTTTTGATGGAATGAGACAAGATATAACAGATATTGAGATAGGAGTTCCTCAGAGTTCCCCAGTCTCACCCATTTTGTTTGCTATATTTATCAAGTTTCTATTTATTGATAGACAAATGACAATTATGGTGAGAACTCCAAGCTATGTGGATGATTTAGGCCTAGTTGTAAGCTCAGAATCAATTGTGAATAACTGCAATTTGATTGAGCAAGCAGCAACTGAAATGATTGAAAAAGCAAAATCAAAAAACATTGTTTTTGATATGGACAAAACTGAATTAATTCATTTTTATCCAAATTTCAGAGAAAAAGATACTGAAGTTAAGCTGTTAAATCATTCAATTAAATCTAAAAACTCAGTCAGATGGCTTGGTGTCTGGTTAGATTCTCAATTGAATTTTAAATCTCATGTGCAAATAAAAACTGTGAATGCTGAAAGAATTTTAAACAGTATATTGAGGCTTTCAAATACTGAAAGAGGTCTGACATTTCAAGCAATGAGATAATTATATATTGCCTGTGTGACCTCTGTTTCAGATTATGCAGTTCAGGTGTGGTGGAGAGGTCAAAAACACTTTATAGAAAGATTTCAAAAACTTCAAAACTCAGCTTTAAGAAAGATTCTAGAAGTATTCAAAACTACTTCAATTGAAGCTATAGAAATTGAAGCCTCTATTTCTCCATCACAAGTGAGATTTGATAAAATCTGTATGAATTATACTCTCAGAATTATGAAGCTATATTCACATCATTCTATTAGAAAGAGAGTTTCAAGTTCTTTTCCAAATGAGTCAAATGGATTAGAATTAGATTGGGAACTTTATTTTGATTGGAATGAGACTGATTTATCTGAAAATTCAAGTTCTTTACAAAGAAGAAGGATATCATCTCAGTTATTTAGAATTTGCTCAATGATTAAGAACTGTTTCTCTAGTTTAAATGTAGAGAGAGTAGCTATTGAAAATCTCTCTCCTTGGAAGAAAAGTCTTGATAATCTTGTTGATTTAAACATTAGTCAACTTTCAAAAGAAGATCAGACTCAAGAACATTTAAAGCTTTTGAAACAAATGAAAAATAAAGCAATTCTTATATATACTGATGACTCAAAATGTGAGAAAACAGGCAATCTTGAAGCTGAAATAGCATATTCAGAAAATGATAAAAACTATATTCTTGATTCTTGGCAAATTGAAAAAGAGTCAGAAGTTTTTAATGCTGAATTATTTGCAATTTCAAGAGCTTTCAAATTGATTGAAATGAAGATTGAACAATGGAAAAGATTTGAGCATATTTGAATATTCTCTGATAGTCAAGCAGGGCTTAAAAGACTTCAAAGTAATAAAATCAGCAGTGAACAGTCAATGCTAGAGCTGATTTTGAAAAGTCTTCAAAATATTCAAAGAAAAATCTCACTCAATTGTTCTATTCATCTTCACTGAGTGCCTGCTCACATGGGTATATATGACAATGAAATGGCTGATAAAGCTGCAAAAAGAGTCACTGAGTTAGAAGTCTGCTGTCAAAGAATTGTAACATGGTCTTTTATTAAAAGAAGAATAAGAGAATTATGTTTACAAAAGTGGCAAGATGTCTGATTCATGCAAAGAAAAAGTGTGCATTATTTCAGATTTGAAACTAAGCCAAAGTGAAAGACTTGCTCAATAAAGTGTAAGAAGAAACTTTTTGCTACAATAATGCAGCTAAAGCTTGAACATAGATATTTCAAATCATATTTAACAAAGTTTAAAGATGATTTAAATGATCTATGTTCAGATTGTCAGTTATATGAAAATTCAGAGCATCTTCTGTTACTTTGTACAAAGTATTCAGAACTAAGATTGAGACTGAGAGAGAAGTATCAACTGAATCAGTTAAGTTTGAGTTTGTTATTCAATACAAAAGCTGGAAATATGTTCTTAATTGAATATTTAAATGAGTCAAATGTTGCTACAAGAGCTTGTTTGAATAGTGTCACTTGATGATATTTAGATCAGTTGTTTTTGTTTATTTTATTTTGATCTTTTCTTTAACTTTGTTTATTGTTAATTTTCATTTGTTTCAAGCAATTTGCTTCATTATTTGTTGATAATAGTCATTGCAAATGTTTTTTTTTCTTTTCTGTTGATTTTTAATAGCTGCTGTCTTTTATAATATTTATTTCCTTTGTTTTGAAGTTGAGTTGTGCTAACCCATTGACATTCTTTTGATTTTATTTTTGGATTGAATAGTTTGAATAGTTGTTTGATTCTGGGCTGGAATTCTGTTAATGCATGTGTCAAATTGTTTTTGTATATTAGAATATTCTTGATTTGAAAAATTCTGAAGTATTTCAGGTAGATGTCATAGTCACTGACTGTATACATCTATAATTGAAGAATAATAATAATAATAATAATAATTCAATGTCTCAGAGAAAAATATCATCAATCAAATTGTCAGAGAAATCTGCATACACTGCAACAAGTCAGAACACTTCACAAATCAATATTCAAATGCAATTGCTCTGAGTAAACTCCTCACACATGTGAATACTATGTCATCTATGAACAAGCAAGAACAGGAAAAAGAAGAGCTCTCACTCTAGAATACAGACAAAAACTCAAAAAACAGAAAACTAGCTGAAGATTCAAGCAGAAGATACAAATGAATACAATCATAATCTCTGTCATTGTAAATAGTCTAATCAATATACAAGCAATGATAGACAGTGATTTTCTTCATTACACTTTTATAGACACTCAGCTGGTCAAGAAGTATAAGCTTCAGCATATTCTCTTTTTCAAACTGTGTAAACTCAATGAATTTGATGGCCTCAGAGAATCAGCCTTCTACAACATGGTAAGATTTAATATTGATGTAGAAGAACATGAGAAAAAGAATGTATATGTATATAAAATACAAGACTTTGAGTATAATCTAATGCTTGATCTATCATGGCTTATAGAATTTGAATCCTTGTTGAATGCATGCAACTAGACTGACTGTGTGATCATGTATGGAACTGGGACTAAATATTTCTCCAGTTCCATTATCAAATTTCTTAGTCCTGGTCTCATATAGTGTTTATTAAATTAGTCACTTTACACTGTTTATATTATAAATCTAGTCCCAGGTCATGTTCTTCTTATAAATTACTGATTCTGGTCTCATTTGGTCCCATTTTGTTAAAATGGGACCAAATGGGACCATGATTTACCCTATATAGATGATATAATGCTATGAGTGTTACCAAAAATCATTACCTATCAAAAGAAGTTTAGTGTATTTATGCTCTAGTTCTATTTTGAACTAGTAATGATAGTGATAGATAGATTCACTGCAGTAGATAGGTTGGCAGCGATAGATTGGCAGCGATAGATAGGTTGGCAGTGGTAGGTAGGTTGGTTGGCAGCAATAGATAGATTCGCCGCGGTAGATAGGTTGACAGCGATAGATTAGCAGCGAGGGATAGATTGGCAGCGGCGATAGATGGGCAGCGAGGGATAGATTGGCAGCGGCGATAGATTAGCAGCGAAAGATAGATTGGCAGCAGCGATAGATTAGCAGCGATAGATTAGCAGAAATAGATTGGCAGCGATAGATAGATTGGCAGTGGTAGATAAATTGGCAGCGATAGATAGATTCGCCGCGGTAGATAGGTTGGCAGCGATAGATTAGCAGCGATAGATTAGCAGTGATAGATTAGCAGCAATAGATTAGCAGTGATAGATAGATTGGCAGCAGCAATAAATTAGCAGCGATAGATTGGCAGCAGCGATAGATTAGCAGTGATAGATTAGCAGTGATAGATAGATTGGCAGCAGCAATAGATTAGCAGCGATAGATTAGCAGCAATAGATAGATTAGCAGCGATAGATAGATTGACAGCAGCGATAGATAGCTTAGCAGCGAGGGATAGCTTAGCAGCGAGGGATAGCTTAGCAGCGAGGGATAGCTTAGCAGCGAGGGATAGCTTAGCAGCGAGGGATAGCTTGCAGCAATAGATAGGTTGGCAGCGGCGATAGCTTAGCAGTGAGGGATAGCCAGCGAGGGATAGCTTAGCAGCGAGGGATAGCTTGCAGCAATAGATAGGTTGGCAGCGGCGATAGCTTAGCAGCGAGGGATAGCTTAGCAGCAATAGATAGGTTGGCAGCGGTGATAGCTTAGCAGCAATAGATAGGTTGGCAGCGGTGATAGCTTAGCAGCGAGGGATAGCTTAGCAGCGAGGGATAGATTAGCAGCAGTAGATAGATTGGCAGCGGTAAATTGGTTGACAGCACTAGATAGGGGTGATATCTCCACCAATCATATCATCAGATTGATATCTAAGATATGTATTATATAATCATCAGAACAGAATCAAACCTCAGTCAAATTCATAGTCAGTCCCAGGTCATGTTCTTATTTTTGATAGTCAGTCACTTTACATGAAATATCAAGATTTATTAGTCCCACTCATGTTCTAATAATTCTAGTCACTTTACACTCCCATTCTGATTCTGATTCCACTGAAAATCACACCAAGAAATGGACTGAGATCAAATCAAATCAAATCAAACATGAAATTCATGATCCCACTGACCAGTCTATTTAGCTGCATTATTGTAGCAAAAAGTTTCTTTTTACACTTTATTGAGTAAGTCTTTCATTTTGGCATTGAGAGCTCTTCTTTTCTCTGTTCTTGCTTGTTCACAAATGATGCAGTGTTCATGTGTGTGAAGGATTTATTCAAAACAATTGTATTTGAACATTGATTCATGAAATATTCTGATTTGTTGCAGTGTATACAAACTTCTCTGATGATTCAGTCAGCAGTGTTCTTCTCTGAAATATTGAGAACTTTCAGATGACTTGTGTTTATATATAAAACTCAGTTCATTGATTCTGATTTGAAGACAGAGAACACTGCAGAGTGATTCAGAGTATATACATTTATTTGATAAAATTCTCTGCAATTTTGAAGTGTGTGGAACTGAGATAAATTATTGTTCAACAGATGAAAATCAGTGTAGAATTTGCTATAATTGAAAACTTTGAATATTCAACACTTCAGTTATACAACTGAAAGTTCAAATTCTTGAACAGTATATTGATTTTGATAATATCATTTTAATCTTACTCATCTGCTTCTAGAAGCTTGTGATTGAATTCAGAAAAATAAATTATCAACACAACATTCATTTGACAAATCTGATTAAATCAATCTAATATTTTGATTTGAAGTGTAGAATTGAGAAAGAGAGAGTTGAGTTGTTGAAAAACTAGCTCTGATATACACTGATCATTTTAACAATGATTCATTCAGAATTGAAATTTCATTAACACATTGTCATTCAATCTGCTATAAATATATCATATTTGATTGAATAGCAAGTCTATTGCTTGTTCATTGATATTCAATTTGATGTTTGCTTTTGACTTTCATATAAGATAGAGTGTTAGATCTTCTTTGTATTTATCAAGAATTGAAAGTTTCTCTTTTGAGAGCTTTTCATAAAATATAAATATAGAAGAAATGATGAATACAGAAGTATTTATTTCAGTAAATTATTGTTGTAATTCAGTTATCTGTAGTGCTTGCTGCTGAAGAATACTTTGTAGATCTAAGTTGTTGTCTGCTGTGTTCAGATGCAATGAATGTTTGTAGAATTGTTTGTAATTTATTTTGATATCTAAGAATATATAATAATAATAAAAAGAAAAAGAGATATTTGTAGATATTTGATTCTCTCACAGACACTATTCACAGTGTTGCAGTGCTAAGTTTATCAAGCTTCTTTGTGAATACTATTTACAGTGTTACAGTTTGTAGACACTCAGATCTCTTTATAGAACACAATCAATTATATTTCAGATGCTTATACATAACAGTCTATATAATTAATGATAAGAGCACTTGAGTTTATGAGGAATCTCTTGTAACAACTAGACACTCAGATCTGTAAATGACACACTCAAATGTAAGAACTAATAATAAGACACTCAGATCTTAAACAATGCACTCAGATGTAAGAACTAATAACAAAACACTCAGATCTTAAGTACAGAAAAATCAATTCATAATATAATGAATGTATTTTGATTAACAATCTAACACTATTCTAATACAGATTATAAATTGATTAAGAAAAGAAAGAGAAAAGAAATCAGAAGAAAGAGTTGTACAAAGAAGATTTTTATAGAAAAAAGTTCAGAATGAAATTGTAATGAGCGTACTTCAATTAACAATTTGATACTATTCTAATTACAGATTATGAATTGATTAAGAAAAGAAAGAGAAAAGAAATCAGAAGAAAGGGTTGTACAAAGAGGGTTCTTATAGAGAAAAGTTCAGAGTGAAAGAATATCAGAAGCCACTTCACAGTGGAGTGCAGAGCAGAAGAACATTAAGAGATATGTGTAAGAATTGTTAGAGACTATACAAGTGTGGAGTGTGAGATGGGGGAATCATTAAGAGCTACACAGAAGAATCATTAGAGACTATATGAGCACAGAACACAGAGCAGAAGAATGTTAGAAGCTATATAAAAGAATTGTTAAAGACTACACAAGTGTGGAGCACAGAGCAGAAGAACATTAAAAGCTATGTGAAAGAATTGTTAGAAACTATACAAACACAGAGCACAGAGCAGAAGAACATCAAGAGTTATATGAGATCACAGCAATCAGAAATGAGCAGATGCAGAAGAGGAGTTGATTGTGTAAGTTGATTACTAATGAATGCTAACCCATCACATTATCCCCCTCTATTGAGGTGAGTGAGAACTTGTAGGTGTCAAGGGCAGCAGTGTCCTTCAAGATGAATGTGGATTCCCAGATCAGACAATCATATTCTATTCATTTGATGAGGTATTTGCAGTGGTGGTGGTTGGTTCTATTGTCAAGAATTGCTTTGATTTCCCACTCAAGTTTGTTATCTTCTTCTATGATGACAGATGGCTGTCAATTGGAGGTTCTCTGAGAGGGGAATGAATCCTCAGCTGTGGGTTGAAGCAGGTTTGTATGAAAGATGTTGTGGATGTCAGATGAGGTGTTGAGTCAATAATCATGTGTGTCTAGCACTTTCTTCACTGTATACTTGATGTGATGATAATCTAGTGTATGTGAGAAGTGATCTGTTCTTATGTTCTTGAGATCTAGTCAGACTTTGTCTTCTATATGATATTGAATTGCAGAACTTCTTCTGATATTTGCTTGATTCTTGTAATCTTACTGAGTGCTGGTCATTGAAGCTTCTGTTCATTTGCAGATTTTCTTCAGCTTGCTCACAATGTTCTCTGCTGTCTGTATAAGACTGTGGGTGTACACAGTTTCTTGAGGAGTCTCAGGGAAGTCCAGAACCTCTAAGTTGTATCCATGTAGAAGAAAGAATGAGCTTATGTCTGTTATAGCAGAATCTCAACTGTTAATCACAATCTCAGTATGTGACAGCAGATTGCTTCAGTTGTCTTGTATATAATTGCAGAATTTATGGAGAATGTTCTTTACTGTTTGTATCATTCTCTCAGTAGCTTCATCAGTCTCTGAATGATATGCTGTTGATAACTTTCATTCAATTCTTAATAATTGACATACACAGACTCAGAGTGTGCTGATGAATTGACTGTCTCTATCTGACACAATGAATGAAGGCAGATCATATATATGATAGAATGAGCTTCTGATGAAGACATCTGCAACTACTTCAGTGTTCATCTTGTCACAGAACTGTAGTATTACACTCTTGCTGAGTTGATCAACAATGACTAGAATGTTTGTAGAATCTCCACTTTTGGGTAAGAAAACTGCAAAATCAATAGCTATATCACATCAAGTTCAATTGAGAACAGATAGAGACTTCAGTATCTCTTTTCAGCATTCACATCATATCATCACTGAGCTGCAGTAATCACAGTTGTGTACAAATCAGTGTATGTCTTTTGACATATCTGATCAGTAGAATTCTTGAGCAATGATGTTGTACATGATTTTGTGTTCTGAGTGCTCAGTCATTGATGAGTCATGAATTTCTTGCATGATCTGTGTTTGTAGAAGTTCTGAATCAGGGACTCATTGCCTATCTCAAAAGTATAAGCAGTTGTCATTGTCAATTGAACATGCTGAGATATCCATTCTTGGGTATACATCTGTGGGGAATCAAGATGCTTTGCTTTGTATGGCTTCAACAGCTTGTTGTCAGAATTCATCTGCCTCTGCTGCTAGTCTTCATTGTTCTTCAAGCAAGAGTTCTTGAGCTTGGAACTGATTGATATGTACATGAGATTCATCTGGTTGTGTAGAACTTTCTATGATTGCAGAGTTGATTAATCAATGCTCTCAGTGTTTCCATCTGTCATTCAAGTCATCAAATGATATATCTTGTTCTCAGCAGAACAGAGCATCTGCAAGAGTGTTCTCTACTCCAGATCAATAACAAATTGTGAATGAAAAACAGCTAAGAAACAATGATCAACACATATGCCTCTCAGTGAGCTTACAAGTGATTGTGAAGTACTCTAGATTCTTATGATCAGTAACAATCTCAAATCTCTCAACACTCATGAGTTTGGATTTTCATTCTTCAAGGCATTGTATAATTGCTAGAAGCTTCTTGTTGTAGATCTTGTAGTTGCATTCAGCAGATGACATCTTTTTCAAGATGAAGACACAGAGTTGTAGAACATCTTCATTATTATATTGCATCAGTGCCTCATCTACTACATAATCTGAGGCGTTTGTTTTGAGAATTGTATGTTTATTCAGATTGAATGATTGCAGCATTGAAGTGCTTGTGAACATACACTTCAGCTTTTTGAATGCTGTGTCTGCTTCATCAGTTCATTGAAATACAGCATCTTTCTGAGTCAGATCTGTCAGTGATTGTACAATATCAGAGAAGTCTTTGATGAATCTTCAGTAGAAGTTGATGAATTCTAGAAAGCTTCTAGTTTCTTTTACTGAGACTGATGTCTCTCAGTTGAGGATTGCTTTCACCTTCTTAGAATCCATGCATATGCCTTTTTCAGCTTCAATGATGAATTCTAAATAGATTGTAGACTTGATCTTGAAGTTGCATTTGTCAATGTCCACTTGCAGTTCAGCTTTACATAGACAGTCAAGCACTTGTTGTACATGCTTGCAGTGCTCAGTAAGTGGTTCATTGATGAAGATCAGAATATCATTCATATACACTGAAGTGATCTTGTCAAGCAGATCTTGTAGGGCTCAGTTAATGTATTTCTGAAATGTGCTCAAGGCATTCACTAATTCAAAAAGGGTCACTGTCCATTCATATAATCTGTAACACATACAAAAAGTGGTTAGCCATTCATCACCTTCATTAATTCTTATCTTATAGAAGGCTGCAGAGATGTCAAGCTTTGTAAATCATTTTGCTTTTTCTATTTGTTTGAGTGTTTTGTTGATGAGTGGGAGAGGGTATTGATTCTTCTGTGTAATCTTGTTGAGTTTTTGATAGTCAATGCAGAATTGTAAGTCTTCTTCTGATTTCTTCACAAACAGTACAGATGCTGTGGTGGGTGAGTTGCTAACATAAATGAAGTCTTTGTTCAGTAATCTGTTGAGTGTTTTTTGTAGAATGAGGAGCTTGTCACACAACATGCTGTAGAGAGGACTTCAGAGTGATTGCAGATTTTTACTATCTTTCTTAATGAGCTTGATTGTATGATCTATATCAGGTTCTCAGTGAGGGGGAAGCTTTTCAGCTTCTTTTTCATTGAACATGTCTGTGAAATCTTCATACAATTCAGATAGTTCTTTGTGTGATTTCTTGAGATTCTTGAGTTCTAATTTCTCTAACATTTTTTTGATATCTGTCATACTAGCAGTGAACACTTGGACATTCTTCTTCTCATGTGCTTGATGAGTTAGTAGTTTGTATGCTTCCACTGATATCTGAGTGAGATCAGTGGTTCTATTGACATCTTTCTTGTAAACATGATTGCCTTCTGAGAAAATAAGGCAGTGGTTGTGTGTGTTCAACAAGATTCCAAATTCTGTGAGTCATGATAGGCTGAGCATTAGATCATATTCAAGATCTTGTATTTTGTATGTGTATATGTTCTTTTTCTCATGTCCTTCTACATCAACATTAAATCTTATCATGTTGTAGGAGGCAGATTCTCTGAGATCATCAAATCCACTGAGCTTACACAGCTTGAGAAAGAGAATACACTGAAGCTTATGCTTCTCAATCAGCTGAGTGTCTATAAGAGTGTAATGAAGGAAATCACTGTCTATCATTGCTTGTATGTTGACTAGACTATTTACAATGACAGAGATTATGATTGTGTCTGCTTGCATCTTCTGCTTGAATCTTCAGCTAGCTTTCTGCTCCTTGAGCTCTTGTCTGTGTTTTAGAGTGAGAGCTCATCTTTTCCCTGTTCTTATCTATTCACAGATGATGCAGTGTTTACATATGTGGAGGGTTTATTTGAAGTGATCATATTCAGACATTGATTTGTGAAGTGCTCTGACTTGTCACAGCATATGCAGACTTCTCTGACAATTTGATCAGTGATGTTCTTCTCTGAGATGTTGAGGATTCTTGAGTGATTTGTGTTTATGTGTGAGACTCAGTTCATTGATTCTGGTTTGAAGGCAGAGGGTGCTGTGAAGTGGTTCAGAGTATATACATTTGTTCAGTGGAATTCTCTGCAATTTTGAAGTGCACAGAACTGAGACAGATTGTTGTTCAATAGATGAAGATCAGCACAGAATTCACTGTATGTTGAGAGCTTTGAATACTCTATACTTTGATTATGCAACTGAAAGTTCAAGTTCTTGAACAATATGTTGATCTTGATAATATTGTTTCAGTCTTGCTCATCTGCTTCTAGAAGCTTGCAATTGAATTCAGAAAAATAAGTTGTCAACATGACATTCATCTGATGAGTTTGATTAAGCCAGTCTAATGTCTTGACTTGAAGTGTAGAATTGAGAAAGAGAGAGTTGAGTTGTTGAAAGACTAGCTCTGATATATGCTGATGATTCTGACAATGACTCATTCAGAATTGGAATTTTGCTAATGCATCATCATTCAATCTGCTATGAATATACCACACTTGATTGGATAGTGAGTCTATTGCTCATTCATTGATGTCCAATTTGATATTCACTTTTGACTTTCACACAAGATAGAGCACTAGATCTTTCTTGTATTTGTTGAGAATTGAGAGCTTCTCTCTTGAGAGCTTTTCATGAGACATGGGTGTAGAAGAAACAGTGAATACAGAAGTGCTCATCTCAGTCAGTTGTCATTGCAATTCAGTCATTTGTAGTGTCTGCTGCTGAAGAATGCTTCATAGATCTAAGTTATCATCTGCTGTGTTTGAATGCAGTGAGTGTTTGTAGAATTGTTTATAGTTCATTTCAATGTCTAAGAACATGTAATAATAATATAAAAAAAGAAAAGAAATACTTGTAGATATTTGATTCTCTCACAGGCATTATTCACAGTGTTGCAGTGCTAAGCTTGATCAAGCTTCTTTGTGAATGCTATTTGCAGCATTACAGTTTGTAGACACTCAGATCTTGTAGAACACAGTTGATTGTGTTTCAGACACTTAGACACAACAGTCTATATAACTAATGATAAGAACACTCAGACTCATAAGAGATCTCTTGTAATGACTAGACACTCAGATCTGTAAACAACACACTCAGATGTAAGAACTGATAACAACACACTCAGATGTAAGAACTAATAACAAGACACTCAGATCTTAAATGCAGAAGAATCAATTTGTAATGTAACAGATGTACTTTGATTAACAATTTGATACTATTCTAATTACAGATTATGAATTGATTAAGAAAAGAAAGAGAAAAGAAATCAGAAGAAAGGATTGTATGAAGAGGGTTCTTATAGAGAAAAGTTCAGAGCAGAAGAATATCAGAAGCTGCTTCACAATGAAGCACAGAGTGAAAGAACATTAAGAGATACACATAAGAATCATTAGAGACTACACAAGTGCAGAGCATGAGGCAGGGGAATCATTGAGAGCTATACAGAAGAATTGTTAGAGACTACACAAGTGTGAAACACAGAGTGAGAGAATGTTAGAAGCTACACAGAAGAATCATTAGAGACTACACAAGTGCAGAGCACAGAGTGGAAGAATGTTAAAAGCTACACAGAAGAATTGTTAGAAACTACACAAGCACAGAGCACAGAGCAGAAGAACATCAAGGGTTACACAAGGTCACAGTGACCAGGAACAAGCAGGTGCAGGAGGGGAGTTGGTTGTGTAAGTTGATTACTAACAGGTGCTAACCCATCACAGAAATAATATCAGAGATCATTTTATAGTGAAATGTGAAGTGGAAGAACATTAAAAGCTATACAGAAGAATTGTTAGAAACTATATAAGTATGAAGTATGAAGTGAAAGAATCATTAAGAGCTACACAGAAGAATTGTTAGAAACTATATGAATGTGAAATGTGGGATGGAAGAATGTTAAGAGCTACACAGAAGAATTGTTAGAGACTACACAAGTGCAGAGCACAGAGCAGAAGAACATCGAGGGTTATATGAGATTGCAATGACAGAAGTTGATTGCGTAAGTTAATTGCTAACAGATGTTAACCTGTCACAGTTAAAAGCTATGCAGAAGAATTGTTAGAAACTATATGAGTGTGAAGTATAAGATGAAAGAATTGTTGAGAGCTACATGAAAGAATCATTAGAGACTACACAAGTGCAGAGCACAGAGTGAAAGAACATTAAGAGCTACACAAAAGAATTGTTAGAGACTATATAAATACAGAGCATGAAATGAAAAAATCATTGAGAATTACATGAGATCATAATGACAGAAATGAGTAGATGCAGAAGAGGAGTTGATTGCATAAGTTAATTACTAATGAGTACTAACCCATCACATTATCCCCCTCTACTGAGATGAGTGAGAACTTATAGATGTCGAGGATGATGATGTTCTTCAAAGTGAATACAGATTTCCAGATCAGATAATTGTATTCTATTCATTTGATGAGATAAGTAGGTGCAGGAGGGGAGTTGATTGCGTAAGTTAACTACTAACAGATGCTAACCCGTCATAAAAAGATATTCTGAAACATTCAGAGTATTTAGAGATGTGTGAGAGATATAGCTAGCATATGTAGACTTAGTTTTAATAAGAGGGTTGACATGGTTTATAGCCAAAACCACACTGAAGGTTATTCCAGCCTGAAAACTCAACCATGTTCAACTGTAACCCACTGAAGAGCTCTGGATGTTGAAGTATGACAACTGATTGACAATATGCACTGAGAGTGTGAAAGATGTATAGTGGGTGTAGATTTTAGTGGCAGTAAAGGGCTGAGCATGATTTATTTTTCAGACTCGCATTTTTTACATCACATTCGACTGTAACCCATTCCAGGGCCATCAACAACATCAGTGCTTCACAATGATAATAATAGCAGGTTTGGCTGGTACTCTGTACATGGACGGTGGCATCCGCTAGTTAACATCCCTATTGTATCTTTCCGCACACTCTCTCCGTTTCATAGAATACAGAGCTATTGATAGTCGTTTGTATGTACGTGTACATACCAGCAGATTACAGAGTGCTCGGGAGGAACTTCAGGGAAGAGAACGTAAGGCGTGCTGTTGGATCATTGACATCGGGGGGAATATGGTGTTTGACTTCTCTCTTTTCACCTGTTTTTCGTTGTATTCTTTTAGCTTTCTATTTTTTCTTATTTCAACCTTTATTATTACTGAAGGCTTCTGGGGGTGTTGTATAGAATTGACTAACTATGCAATATATTATTTCTTTGATCTATCACCGAGAGGATGATATTTTGAAGCCTATCGTGCCGTCATTATGTGTCGCACATACTAGTATGTACTCACTTATACATGTGTGTTTCCTCTTTTTTCTCACATCCTTCGTCAATCTTCATTAATCGTGCCGTTCCTACAGGTGAGAGATAATCTCGACCCCATCTTTCCCTGCCCTCCAGACACCCAATGGATCTAATTCTCATAGTCCCTGAACCAATAATAAACTTCGTAGACACGCTTGACACCAAAACAATCTATTTGCGCCTGAGACTTATGCATCTCCTTTAACCTCGGTGGAGCCCTTCTTCGTAACAAGGCGAAACCCACCAAACAGGAATGCAAGTCCCTGAAGCCCCAGGATTACGGTTAAAGCCACAAATGCACCCACAACACCAGCCTCCGTTCTGGACAGGCCACCACTGCTACCAGAACCAGCCGAAGATGCATTTAGGCCATCATCCGCGCCGCTTCCGGCAGCGCAGCGCTCTGGAGTCGCGCTGCAAGCTTTGCAGAATTCCTCCTCTGAGGAAATGGCAATCTGCTTCATGTTGGACTCGAATTCAGACCACGGCATGAGCGTTTTCGATTGACCGAAGAGCGGGTATGCGGCCGGCTGGGTGTCGGGGGAGTTGGGGAGTACGCTGCCATTGCGGAAGAGGAAGCGGACGCTGATGTCGGATCGGCTGGGGAATGGACCAGATGGCGAGGTCGTCGCGTTGGTCACCAGCTCAAATGTCATGCTGGACGCGTAGTCCGGAATGCCGGTGAATTCAGGCTTCGTCTCTGCAAGCTTTGTGAGGCCGAAGAAGGAAAGGAAGATAGCGTAGGCACCAAATTGGACGCTGAGTTTGGCCTTCGCACCAGCCGTATCGATTAGCTCATTGAAGCTGGAGAGAACTTCACCGGCCAAGAGCGAGCCACTGACTGCCCGGATAGGGGAGGTTGCGTTGTACGCAAGGTTGAATTCATATATGTTTGCCAGATCTCGGAGACGGGTAAATGTTTCCTTCGACGGCAGTTTGTCATCCGGCAATGAGTCGGTTGTGTTATGGATCCTGGCAACGTTAAGGAGATCGAAGACCAAGTACGCATTCCCGAAGTTAACCTTTGATTCTGGAAATGTCCGCTCCACCATGGGTGCGACGGACTTGTAGAAACCGGCAGTCGACTGGAACAGCTCCTGAAACTCCTTCGATTGACGGTACTCGCTGCTGCTGATCTTGGCTTTTTGACACTTGGTTGCGCTTTGCAGCCAGGCGACATTCTCGCTGTTGCCGCCTGTTGACACTTGCTCGACAGCAATGAGCTGATACCCGTTCATAGGAGCCTCGACGACAGTGCCATTGCGAAGAGTGGAAGTGGCAACATTGCCAACGGGCGGGTAGACAGCTTGCAAGAACCCAATAGCGGATTTCTGCAGCACCTCGTCTTCGGGTGCAGATGCTAGGAGCTGGTTTGGTTGTACAATGTCTGGGCTTATACCGAGGATGCGCGAGTCGGATGAAGCCGCAATATAGCGATTATGATAGTAAGAGCCAGTGTTGAATACCTGCTGGTAGCCCAAAGTGGTGAACTCGGTGGGAGGCGTAGATTTTGACGTGCGGTCTCCATGTCGGGCAAAGACATAGACTCCCAATACTGTCTCTGCAGAAACCTGCAGGCCAAAAACGGCGAGAGATGCCAGGGCCAACAGGGCCAACATCGCCGAGGAGAGTTGTATGGGCTGGGAGCGCATGACGGGAAGCTGACTCTAGGTTGCGGGGTACGGTGTGATGCAATTGGGTTCTCGCGCCTGGAAGAGGATTGAATGCCTAGGGCTAGGGAGTATTATCGGCGAAAGAAGGGAGTGGAAGAACGAGCAGATGAACGAGGTGAGCCAGAATGTACGGGAAGGGTGTACCAAGCGAATGTTTTATGTTACCAGGAACCATGTCACAGAGAAAGCAAACGAGATGGGCGGGGGAAGAGACACACGGCCATGCCTGGATGCCATTGATCGATCGCATGGATACAGACAAACCTTGCCCAGTATGAGGCCTCTTTTCAATTACGTTATTTTATCATTTATGGAAATCCCCTCTGCTTCTACAACGTCTTTCCCCATCCTATTCCTACAAGCCACACGCTAGGTAGAGTGAGTGCAATCGGTTTGAAAGGTCAATGCCGATATGGCGATTGGGGATAATGCCGTATTGTTCACCACCATCCTGCATTGAATTTTTGCCCCACTTCTCGACTTTTGCTGGAGTGTGCGCTGAGCTTGCCCCCACTCCCGCCTTGTCGCAAAAATCCCCTAGCGGCGGGGTTCCCTATTTTCTCGGGCGATAATGTTTTACCTGAGGTTGGATTTTTTGTAGCGAAATATTGCAATTGGAGGGACGTGACGGTTGGATGAATGATTATTATATGTTCCAAATTATCAGGGATTTTGACGAACATCTAAACTTCCTGCTAATTCGCATCCCCCGCGTACTACTCCAACCAACCCACCTGTTTGCACCATCTCCCCTCCACCACCGGCTAGGCGCCATTCGATATCTGCAAGCCCTTCCATCCAGACTATTCGTGTTGCGGCAGGCACTTCAATGCGTTGCAGCTCTGTCGATATTGAGGTCAAGATATCCGCCAAGGCAAGTCCCTTAGTCGATTTCAATGTTTTGATAGTGTTCAAACATGATGTCACGTCGCTGGTTGTTAATAATGTGGTGATAATCGTTTTAATATCGGATGGATGTGGGGTTGCGATGCAAATATAGATAGTTTCATCGGTTATGGTTACGTGTTCGGAAGTGGGCTGGGCTTTCGGGCCATTTTTCATGGGAAGGGGTATACCTGGGCAAGCAGACAATAAAAATCATATTGGTCAGAAACCCGATATCCTGGTCAGTATTAAGAGGAAATCGCCTTGGTCGGCTTACTGCTTGCGTGGCATGCCTGGAGTACGTTCAATGCTCGTCTCATGTCTCCCTTGCTCAACTGCACAAGGCTGTCGATTGCTTCCGGCTGTATCCGCACCCGCTCCTTCTCGACAACCTGGTCTACTAGCACGCGGATATCTTCCTCCTTCAACGGACTAAATCGGAATCGCGTGCATCGCGACAGTAGAGCGGGAGAGAGCTTGTGTGTATAGTTTGCTATGATACAAAATCGAGTGTTTGCGGTGTATTTTTCCATGATGCGGCGGAGTGCCATCTGCGCAGTTGCTGTCATCGCATCGGCTTCATCAAGGATGATTAATTTGAACGCTCCAAGGGTTGATTCTGACTTGGTAGATGGAGCCACAGAGAATATTTGTTTGGTGCCTGGGATAGGAAATACTTGTTAGTTTCATAAGACCTAAGTTACTAAGTGAATATCTAAAGGGGTGGATGACGAACTAGCGAATGTTTTGATCTGGTCTCTTACAACGTCAATTCCTCTGTCATCGCTGGCATTTAACTCCAGGACCATCTGTCGCATATTCTTCACCCCATATATCCGCCGTGCTAGGGCAAGGATGGTCGACGTTTTTCCCGTGCCTGGGGGACCGTAGAGGAGCAAATGAGGCAATCGCTGGACAAACAAGGGATTAGTCTAGTCAATGTTCGGGGCATTGGAATGGCCTGGATCATTTACATTTTTATCGATAAATCTGTTAATAGTACTAATGATATCGTGGTGTCCGGATACATCTTCTAGGGTATTTGGGCGGTACTTTTCGACCCTGTTCGAGAAAACTATTAGCTGCTTCTCCCGCTGGAAATGGGGGGTGGAAATGATAAGATCCAGAGGAAATAATACCATGGCAGAACGTCCTCTGCTTCGATGGGAAGATCCGCGGCTATTCTTTTGCCTCTTCCATCGGTATTATCGGAGCTGAACTGGGCAGCATTTTTGGAAGGCGGGTCGTCCACATCCATTTCACCATCGAAGTCCGACATGGTGTGGCGGCGAGATAGAAAGAAGGTATGCTGTACAAGTTCTCCTCCAGAAATCTAAAATTTAAAACGTATATATGCTGCAGCAATTGGGGAGAATATGCGCAATAACCAACACATCCGTGGTGAACATGATATTCTTCAAAAGCTCCACCATCTGACGCGTTGAGCCGCGAAATCAGACCGCGTTAAGCAGTCCGGAGGCGGAAAAACTAATTCACTAAGCAGCACTAAATGGGACTAGTGTCTCGCCGAATGGACATTGCCCAAGAGCCGCAGCTTCAGACTTCAGCGAGTGAAACGCCGTTGATGGAGCCGACGACAACGAGAAACTTCTAAGGAATAATGATCTAGCTAGTAATTCTCAAGGATATACACAGGGAGATTTAGCTTGTTTGAAGATGCCTGTTGGTTTGGTCCTCTGTTCCTCATTATTCATTCCTTCATTGAACCCCGCTGATCCTTCAACACCAGGCGTACCACTCTATCTTCCTCCAGGAGGCAGATGTCCCAACCATAGGTATTTACCATATGAACATATATCTATGTGCACCACTAGAGTAGACCAAATGCAGCCGCGTATTTCTCACATGAATCAGGAAATTTCCCTCTCCTGCCGCTTCGCACCCGAACGCGTGGCCCCGCCTACACTCTACCCCAGCTGGCTCCCGGCACCGCGGAATTCGATATAGACCCCGATAGCGAATCGTACGACTGCCTCGATGAAATCCTCTCCCTGTACCGCGCGAACACGTTCTTCCGCAATTTTGAAATCAAGGGTCCCGCTGACCGCATGCTGATATATGGCATCCTCTTCATAAGCGAGTGTCTGACGAAAGTGAAGCCAGGCATGGCACCGAGAGAGGCGGAAAAGGTACATGTTTGTTGCAAGGATAAGGCTCAATTAAAATTAAAAATTAAAAATTAAAATAAAATAGTTATTACCCTCTGGGAGATCGTGTTTGGATCATATCCTGTTGCGGTCGCTAATCCGTCGCTTGATCAATACAGGTCCTTATCAACACCTCACTCGACCACTTCGCAATCCCCGGGGATGCATCTTTCCCCCTTAACCAGGCGTTCGAACCTCCGCGCGATCGCCAGGACGCAGAGACCTTAAGACAGTACGCCAAGCTCCAGGAGTCTATATCGTTTTGTCTTTCTGACTGAAAACTTACCTGCCGTACTCTAGGTATATTTCCCAAGTCCGACAAGAACTTGCCCTCCGATTACATTCCCGTTTGTACCCTGGGGGCGTCGGGCCGTCGAAGGTACCGTACAGGAGATTCATTTCTTTCTTCGCCGCATCCATTGCATCTCCGCACATCAATGGCTGACTTGAACTCTTCTAGTGGTGGCTGGCTTTTGCCAAACGAAAGTTTATGGGCAAACACCTTTGAGGTGCGGTCGTCGTCGTATTTCCTTTTTCATTGTAGCTTTTTATGTTTATGTTTATTTTTATTTTTGTTCCTCATTTGGGCACTCTTCATGTTTCATAAGCCTTCCCGTTTTATTCATGATGCAAAATACATGTCTGCGCACTCATGCTTGTTGCTGCTTTCTTCTGTCCCTTTTTTTTTACATCAAAACTCTTTCTTTTTGCCTTTCTCGCTTCACACATCCTGCCAGCTATTAATGACTCATCTCATAGAATATAGTACGGGAATAGAAATTTCTTCCCTCTTCTCGAGAGCTACACAGGATGGTTCTGTGCTGCGAGACTCCGTTATTTGTTAGAGTAAAGTTCACTTTCCAAAGATATAGATTTCTCGACCAAGTTGCAAGGCTTCTACAACTAGTCATATGAAATATTTGTAACACGTTCATTTGTCCGATCCTTTTGATTGGTGAATTGCGTCATTGAACAGGGCTCTTAACTGCTGTTGAGGAGGCATACATACCGGCATCTATCTATCTTTCTAACCCAGGCACATAAATAGGAAAACCACAACACACATTTTATACGTACAGTATATGTAGTGGCTGGAACGTAGATCAAATGAGAGAATGCAAGGGAGAATATCATTAATATTGACTGCTTGCCAGCGCCAGTGAGCTGGAGGGCATAAATTTTTCTGCGTGTCTGATTTAGCACAAGGGGTATCAAAACAGGGGTAAACAATATGTCTTTACTACATAGGAGATGAGTAGTGCGGGGAATAGAGTCAGAGGTAACACAAATGCCCATATCAGAAAAGTTGAAAATGACGAGGGGCTTGTTGAACCATGCTACTAAATGAACGTATATAAATAAATCAATCAACCAATCAAAAATGGGAACGATACAAGCAGCCTATGCTACATTCGCATAACGCTGGTGCCGACTTCCGCCATCATAGACTTCATGACGACTAGTGTGACTGCTGCCATTGAGGGTTGAGTAGTCATGAGTATATTCCCTATCCTTGCGGCGCTTCGGCATGTCGATCCCGTCATCCAGCTTGCTAGGCTTGGCTATTTCCGTGTCCAGCTTCTGGTCGAACAATATCTCTGGGTTAAATGCGACGGCCCCCTGGGGTACAAATGTCGCGCCCAAAATAACCACCGCCAGGATGGTAATTTGAACCGCGCCTATGTTCAGTATCGCTACGTGTATGTCGCCGCCATTCTCGGCTCCACCAGATTCGTTGAAGACGTGGTCTATGTACGAGCCTAGAGCCGGGGAAGTGATGGCGTACAGGACAATGTAGGTGGTGTAGAGGAACGCCATCACGGCGCCCAAGGCGGAGACATTCCGTGTCTTAGACTCCACGCGCGCAAGTGTCGCCTCGATGTATGCAGCGAGAGGGACATCGCCGGCAGCCCAGCCGATAGATATGGGGAGAAACGTGGTGCCGGCTATCCAGGCATAACCAACCTGGCCCGCCGGGGGGTGCCAAAATGGCAAGTACCATACTATCAACAACTATACCGCGTCAAGCCGGATCCATGGAATGGGGGTGGTAATGAGGTTCGTGAAAAAGAACACGAATGAGGCACCTATCAGTTCGCCCAAATTCGAGCCCCCAACGATCAGCTGCGACCAGGCTGAATTGCCCAGGTATCGTCGGGCTATTGCCGGTGCTATCCCATTTTCCAGGTAGCGGTGGCCATACAACACAATGGCGTATCCGGGCAACAGCCAGATGAACCGCCGATTAGTGAATATGAGCTTGCTGCCCGTCCAGAATGATTCGAAGAAGAGTAGAAATGACCCGACGATTGATTTGACGTATGCAGGATGTTCGGAAAGCACTTCTTGTACTTGAGGCTTGAAGTCCAGGTTGGTTATAGAGTACCATGTACAGGCGGCCATGGCAAAACAAACGGGGGTGATTATGAAAGAATAGTTATTTCCTAGATTCGGGATTAGGGCCAGGGCTGTGCAGAATGCGCCGCCAGTTCCAGCAATTTCATAAAAGATGTGAACTAATGCATCCAGCCGACGAAGTTTCTGGACATTTCCTCCCACAATATCTCTTGGAATGACACGACTGATCAGTTCTACCATCCCGTAGGCGATAGCAGTAACTGAGTAGATGGGAATTAACCCGTCTGTGTTGTACTTGAAATATTAGGTAAAATCTTTCCTGGGATTCCTATGCTGGAAACTCTTGGGCATGAATTTCCCGCCAGTACTGGCATCCACGATCAGGAGCAGTGCGGTGAAGAGAACAAAAACGAGAACGGAGATTGCCAAGACTAATTTTGTGGGATCTCTCCGGACGAGGGGTGCTATAAGGATGGCACCTATGCACTGGAAGGCTTGGTTAAGTCCAGTAAGGAGCCCGACTCGTTCAAAGGTTTTGGGGGTCGAGTTAGAGACCAACGCGTCATAGTCATATATCTGTTGGTGGCCAGAGAGACAATGGATCCATTGAAAGCCTCCAGCCCGAATTTGTAGAGAATAATGCCCAGGATGTAGAGGGCTATATTGCGCCTCTCGAGCGCAGTATAACACTGCCAGCTCGCGCGGATTATTGACAGGACCATCTTGAACGGCAAGACTGGGATTGCGGGTAGGGAGAATGAAGGTGGCCAACAGTCATTTCTTCGAGGTCGACCTGCACTGAATCGAGACGTCGCGGGTAAAAGATTGCTCAACCGAGCGTAGCATAGAGATTTAACTAACTTGAAGTGGACAGAAATGATATAGGAAAATATAGTTTCCTTCAGAACCTCAGCACATATATATCACATTTTTAGAGGAGCGGGATGACGAGCTCCTTCATGATTGTGTGCAGATGAGAAGCATGCAACAAGACCGCAGGTAACAAGTGCCAATGACAGTGCACGATGTCAAGCCATAATGCTAAGGGTCCGCGGGATCTGGTATAGCTGGGAGTTTATTTATTATTATCATTATTTGGTCTTATAAGACTTGAGTGGGAGTGGGGTGCCAGAAAGGTAAGGCAGTAGTTTCTTGAGACCACCCATCAGACGAAGGGTTCGACACGCACGGTGAGGGTATCTACTAGAGGTCGAGCAGTAGGGGGAATTAAGTATTATTGCACCATGTAGGAGAATAACAATCACAATCATAATCAAAACCCGCCATCGGCATCACTTCCTGCCCTGTGATTCCGTGTTACTTTTTCATTCGCGTTTCTCTCAAGACAACAAGCGGTGGAGACAGCTTCTCAAAGAGCAACAAGAGCCAACGAGTCGAGCATATGCTTGCCGCAAAAAGCAATGACCTGATTGAAAAATGATCCAGACCTTTTCCGTCGAGCCACTGAGAGATCCTGGTTTGGCGGATTCAATCCAAGGCCGCGGTAATCATATTGAATGTAAGAATCAGGATTGTGTCAGCGAGGACAGATTCTATAGTAGTATAATATGAAAAAGAATAGAATAGCCACATCTTCTCACAGAGATCAGAAACTGTCCAGGTGAGAAGTGAATCATTGTTCATGTCTATTCATGCCACAGACCACGGGCACACTGCATAGGAGACATGGTCCTCATGGACCCCCATGGCAGCGGAGGGGACCTTTTGGATATATTTCTGTTCTGTGTACATGTACATGTACTGTACATGTACTGTACAAGACGCGGGTTCATTCAGTTGACATTGGTCCCCGCCGAAGAAAAGCAATAACATTGTCCACACAGGGATGTGCCTTGCGGCACCGAATGGGGCTTTGGATGTGAGGTGGATGTTGTTGTTGTTGTTGTTGTTGTTGTTGTTGTTGTTGTTGTTGCGCAGTTGGGCGAATCTAGTACCAGGGGATCACCACGTCCTCCTCCTCATCCAAGGGCCCACGGGTGTAATGAGATTGCTCGCCCGGAACTGCCATGACTAACTCCCAAGGTGTTTGGTGCGCCTCACCACAATGTAATTATCACCACAACAGATAACTTTTCTATCGTGGTCTCGAATAACTAAGAGGTATGTACAGTACATGGAAATTGCAATTTTCAAAAAAATAAATAAATAATACAACAGAACATGGAAATATAGAGCAGATATAAAAGGTCTAATTAGGTTTTCATTGAACAGTACTAGTATAAAAACTGGGATCGATATTTTTTTTAGTTGTATTTATCGAGAATAATTGAGAAGAATCAAGTACTACTAAGAGTAGTTGGTTATCCACTAAGATCGAATATTTGACCATTTAGTTAGTCTCATAAATGTCGGACGTCCGCTGAGTTTATCCAGTTATCCATACTTAGTAGAAGGATTTTATGGGATATACCTTCCAATAAACGAAAGGAACAGTCGCCAAGGGAGGGGGAAGAGGCAGAAGAGGCAGAAGCAGAAGAACAAAGGATAACAGGGCGGAATAGCGGAAGCAAAATGGATAAAGAGAAGGAGTGGATTTCCGCCACTGTCTAAGAATTGTTTGATTCTAAGCTTAATTCTGTTACTACTATTAGATAACTTTTATTCACTAGAAAAATATTGAGAAATACTGAGATAGATATCATTGTTTTGATTCTATACATCTTATAATTGAATAGTGATGATGATGATGCTGGTGAGAGGCAAGAAGAGGGTATGATTTGTTTGTATTTGCATACCAGGTGTATATACAATCGCCCCAGTTGGGAAGAGCAACTTGGCAGATATATTTACATTCAAGGACAACGTATATACAAAGTAACGTAGCAGAAAACAAGATATTGACCTCTCTTGAAATGCATGACAGCAATAGAATACAATCACGTGGTCGCTAAATGGACGTTTCTCAGTGGGCGCTATAATCGCTGCCTTTTACCACAAGCAGCCCTTGCATGCCTCAGTGGCGCTAGTGGTTGCAGTAGCCGCGCAAGCGAGGTCCAGGGGAATATCTAGGGCAAGTTAGTCATGTTCAAGCCAAAATGGGAGAACTTGAGGGAGAGAAGACAAAAACTAAACTTACCCAAGCCAAGCTCTCCAACAGCAGCAATGCAGGCGGCGGATGATGCAGAAAGTGAGCTGAGACAGCCTGTTGGCCAATGTCAATAAGTGCGGGCTCCTCCTATGAATAAATTATATGGGGGAATGCGGGTTTACATACTGGGCCAGTTGCAATTCGCCGCGGAAGAAAGCCTCGTGAATACTTTGACAGCTTCATTGTACCTATCGAAGGCGTCGCCAACAGTGGGTTGATCACGCTTAGAAGCATTCTCAGGCGCGAGGCCACCCGGGGCAGCGGAGGCAGCACCAAGGAGGATGAAAGCAGGAGCGATAACCTTGGAGAAAAGCATTTTGAATGACGAAGTGGTTGTTCTGGAAAAGAACGTAGATTTTTTGAATGCTTGATTGAGGAGGTGATTTTCGCTGGGTTTTCTCTTGCTGATTGTATGTTGAGGGTAAGACATCCATTCCTGAGTGTGAAGGAGCTGATATTTATAACTCTCCTGTCGGAGATCAAATGCTGCCAATGTCTGGATGATGCGTGTGGAGAATGCCTACTCGTCCACTCGCTTGCTGGTCCAAAAAGTTGCGGGGTAAGGTATCTTAATTTCACCCGCTCTCCAACCCTGGTAAAGAAAATCGGTCCTCAGAATGACGCATGGTAAGCCTGTGTTCTGATGATATGGTTGCTTCAATACTCCGTCACCTTCTCGGTAATAAGCATGTGAGGAGTTTCAAAGTGGTGTTCCAGGAAGGTTATGCAGCGGAGCTGCCGAATTGAGTTGTGAACTTTAAACGAAACTCAATCTGGAACCATTATCGACAGGACAAAGATAGAGAGATCTCTGGATCCCAAGGTTAAAAGCAATCACCTGATCGGACGCCTGATCTTGTTGAGGGTTCGGATTGGTTCATTCCCCTTACTACCAGCATGGCGGGTGGTGGTGTGGTCCAACAGATCTGACCCCTGGATGAGTTGAACAAATGCGAGAGAGACTACGCGTCACAAAATGTAAACTAACTTACTTCTTTTTTCATTACACAACTTTAACAGTGACAATTGCACATGAAATAGCTTTTGTAAATTTCATATTATATATAAGATATGCAATAAAAATACTGTACGATATTTAATTCTACTGTTAAATTATAAACTCACAAGTAAGTTAGTAACCAATTGGTTGACTTGAACTTTTGTGCTGAACATTAAAGTTTAGCCCTTGTAACATGAAAGAAGGCCAATTTGCTATGGCGGGGTAATTGACTTCTGATGTTGACGATAAGAAACTACTATTCTAAAAGTGTGGGGCTGTTTGGTTACTCTCTACAAGTACAGTACATAGTAAAAAACAATTGCATATAAAATAATGAATAGTTTTATAGAGAATAGAAGATAATAAAATATTTAAAATATCAATATACTAAGATATTAATATAGAATCTTCGATCTTCCTATATTTACTAGTATATTGTTCAGACATCAGTATAAAATTTCTTTTCTAATCGATTGACCAACTAAGAAAGTTTCTCTACTTTAACTTCTACGATAGAGTACTTCCACTTCAAACTTGGTTGCCCCACTGTAACGGTAGGCGCCCCCACCTATGGGCACACCTAGGTAACTAATTACTGAAGAATACAGAAAGAAAGATAGAAAAAAAAAAAAGGATGCGGTTCTGTGATACATTTTCACTTTCTCTTCTTAAGAGACTAACATTCTGCTTTGTTCATATCTTTGTTAGACGATAAATATCAATTACAAGCCAATTGCAGGCTGATTGTAATGTAAAGAGAAGCTGTCATGCTGTAAGGCCGAGCAAGTTCAAGCATTCCCCCAAAGTATGACCTTTTCGTCAAGTGGTTAACGCTGCCAGATCGTGCGTGGCTGGTGAGGATTTACTTACTACCTTGGTGCTGGGCGCCAAGTTTAGTTTGTCAGGGCTACACGGAAGCATTCCAAGGTTTAGTCATCGGTCAGCCATTGGTCGCTGTTCACTTCTCCACAAAGCTGGGAATCAGATCGCCAGCGACTACCACTACTGTAGTCAGCAACCCCGCCCGCTAGCTTCCTGGCCAGCCCTACAGAAGTGGAGGCCCTTTTGGCGCAGGAACTGACATTGCTACAATATCATTTGCGTGGTGGTATTGCATTGGTCTCCAGACTACGGTTTTGACCGCTGCAGTAGCAGGGGGCCGGCGGATTGCTTGTAATACCCCAATGCGCCGGATAGTTTTTCCTAAGAATCTCCCTCCACGAATTATTGAGTGGGGATGCCCGGACATGCAACTCTTGTATCCCTCGTCCATTTGGGGTTTAGCGGTGCGTTTTCAAGTTGTTGCCAGATTATTGCTACGGAGAACTCTGTAGTTAGAACTCTGATCCCCGCACCAATGACCAAAGAATGTTTACCATAACTCGTTTTAACTCCTTAAATATCAAACATAACTATTACATAAAAAAAGCTGATAACTAATTGGTTAACTAGTTAACTGATTATGTTGTTTATAAAACAGTGAATCTCACAGTTAATACTGTTTGACTTATCATCTAAAAGAACTCAATAAACCCCTTAAAGTAGCAGTGAAGTTTAGATGAATAAACAGCTAAAAATATTTCTTTTTAACATTATTTACTTACACATCTAGCATTGTGTTTGTGACAAATTTCTCTTTATTTGATCAACAGTTACTTAACTATCACTCTGGTGTTTACTTGTTCAATTACTAGGAATCTATAAATGACTTTCTCATATAGTGTTGGTCCTACACAAGCCCTATCCCACGTGACCCACAACATGGTTCAACCCTCTTACATATAACTAACTGGTCAATCTAGTAGGTGACTAATTAGACACAAAAATGTTGGAGCTACTACACAAGCCCTATCCCACGTGACCCACACATACATATATTAGTTGCCACTAGATAGATAAACAACCAACTAAGAGCAACCCTCTCACAAAAAATAATGTATTTCACCACTTTCTGAGACACACCACTCCCTGAGACACTAAATCACATGATGTCAAAACTTGTTACAATGACATAGTGGATCACTTGGATCACTCAGATCACTTATCTTAACCTGTGATAGTGGCACTATCTTCTGACTTAGTGATCAAGCTCAGCAACACTATATAAGCCCCGATCTTACCTTATATTCAGTGAGAAGCTTGCTAAGTTAGAGACTCGGTAGCACCCAGCGGCTACTCTAATTAATATAGAGATGTAAGTTATATCTAGAAATTATACACAGACTTTAAAATAACTAGAAATAATATTTATCTATTTACTGTTAGAAAAGAAAAAGAAGAATATTTCTCAAGTTCTCAACTGATGACTAATACTCTAGCAACAGATGCTGACTCAGCTACTTATATGATTGAGGTTGAAGTTGTTAGATCACTGGGGCAAAAGAGCACCATGCTGATAGTAGAGGGGACGAACCAATCCAAACCCCTCAACACCCCCCCACAGACTCACAACTACTCATCTTGACTAGCTGAGAACCAGGTCTGTCTTTGTTCTACCCTTCCACTGCCAATTTTTTTTTTTTTTTTTTTTTCTTAGTGGTCAGCTGGGGAACTAGGCCCTTGTTTGTTCTGGTCCAAGGATTCAGAGTGACTAAGCACTTATTTTGTCCGGACTTTTTAAGAACTGTGCATTAGTGGGATAGGACTTTTTTATTTGGATAATCTCTGATTCAAACCTGTGATAGCATGTTAGCACACCTTGCAGTGATTGCACTGACACAGGCCTCATAATCTGTTAGACCACTGGGGCAAAAGAGCTCTCTCACACCAGCACCATGCTGGTAGTAGAGGGGATGAACCAATCCAAACCCCTCAACAGAAGTTGCATTTCTCTAATTGATGTTTCTTAATCACACTATATCATGTGATATAGTGTCTCAGGAAGTGGCAGAAACCTTGAAAGTGGTGAAATACATTAGTTAAACAAAGTAATTATCACAAATAACTAAATCATAACTAACTATTCAACATTTATTCACTGCAATTAACAGAGTTCTTAATAAGCTGGTTAAAAAGTGAAAAAATAAGTCTTTAGACACCTTGCGCATGATAAAAACATAAAAAAAATCTCCATACCAGGGCCCAAATGAATGGAGGCTGTGTGGTTTTAATGCCAAATTAGATATCAAGCCTTTAAACACATATGTAACAAGCTTACCATATCAATTTCTACCCAGTGTAAAGGTTGTATATGGAGGTTGCTATAAGAAGTTATGACTCACACTTATAATTTAAGCTCTAAATTAATACTTTACCATTTCCAAATACCTCCATTCCAAGCTACTTGAAGAATCTCAAGATTTAGGTTAGCTCTAGTTAAACATCACTTGCATTAGCTCCTTCAAAACCCTCTAGAAGCTTTAAATAATGGAACAGAAATACTTGGTGCCAGTAACATGTTTACAGCTTAAATCCTAGTGCGAGTCAAATATTGTTACAGAAGCCTCAAGCCTCTGAAAGAAATCTAATTTTCTCATCACTGCAGATTAACTCTGGAGAAGTGGCTTGCTTGTATAACCTAGTTATTTGGTTCGCGCACTTACAGATTGAATAACTAGTTACATAACAACTTTATTAGTAACTTAGTTAACTTGGTTAATTGTATTTATAACTAGATATCATTATATTGTTTTGCATACTTGCTGAGAGATTTCGAGGTCGTCGCACGCGGTGTTGACCGCGTAGGCTGAAGAGACCCTCAACCATCGAGTTACCCATGCCAAAATGGAATTCTCAGAAAGCTAATTTACTCCCTACATGGTTAGTGTTTCAAGCTACACCGGGTACTCGTCTACTGCCTGATGTACCACTAACAAGCGCAGCAAGTTGAGCATGACTTGTTGTGGATGGGATAACGGCCTGAAAGACTTTTCCACGGTTCAAACAACTTGGTGCCATGGGTTTGATGAACCTTATTTTCCCCAAATCTCATTCCCCCCTTTACCTTAAGAACATCATCATACTAGTATTAGTATTCTGCTCAACCGCTCGTCACTACTCGCCCCATATTTTAACTCCCATTCGTCAAGCGGAGCTCAAGGATGTTCAAATTTGTATTTTGCGCCCACCCCTCCCTTTAAAAAAAATAGAAGAAGAGAAAAGAAATAACCGCCTATAGATCTGAAAGAAAAACAGTGCTTCTAGCGTTCTAATGTGCTAATTTGAGCCCAGCGAGAGAGTTCGGATGCGTGGGCGGTGAAAGGTTACATCCAGAAATTACTAGCTATTAGATTGAGGATATATTGGTACAAATAGGCAGTTACCATATTCTTAACTGCGATTCTGGGTGTCCGAGATAATGGTAGCTGCTGGAGTGGCATCTCTCGTACTGTGCTGGCTCCGGATTTCCGTCCTCCTTTTCTTATTTGCTTGATGGCCTCTCGCTTCGACTTTCCCTAAAGCGGGCAAGGCCCGGAGAGCATGGAAAACATATCCCTCAGCACCCCCTCGCCCTGTCATTAGTGGATGTGTTCGGCCAGGAAGCACCTGCCATGGCCTTACGCGCGATGTTTGTATGGTCGGAGACAGAAGGAGCGTCGGGTCAACTGGGAAATCACGTTCGTTGATTGCGGTTGCCTCGTCTTGCATCGGTCCGTCCTGATCCTTGACATGATTAGGATTCCCGTTGGTGGAGACCGGGTCCTTTTGGGAAACGATGCGCAGACGACTAATGTACGCAGTGCGTCGGGCCGTAGAGTAAAAGTCTGCTAGCATCACTAATGGTTCGATGTGTGGTGCGTAAACCACCACTGGAGCAGAGCCGGATAATAAGGGCACTGTGTGCTTCAATATTGATGTTGGGTCCATTAAACTAGCAACTATTAGGCCATCAAAACCGCCTGCCCGGGTTTCGTCGACAACTCTGCGAACTTTATTCCACCGCCGGCGTTTGCGATAGTACATGCCACGTTTATTTGGTTTCAAATTCGCTAGATCGGTTTCTGATGCGACCGGAGGTTCATTGGAATACACCGGATCTGTGGAAGGGTCGAGGAGCTGCAGCCAAGATAAAGTTTTGAGATTGGTATGAAGGGGGTGTGAAGGAGATGGGTCGCCAACATCAAACGAGAAGTACTTGAGAAGTGATAGGTTAGGCTGAGCATTGGGATGGATCATAGTGAGCGTGGTATTGTTAAAGGACATCCCCGGGGAAAAGCGTTGACGGCGAGCTGACGAAGCAGCGGTGTCAGCGGGCCGAGATGAGTCGCTGTTTGGTTGTGCAGGGCTATATTGGCTGGAATTTTGCGGTTTTGGGCCATCGGATATCTCGGTTTGAAGCCGTGAGTGGAGCTCATCGTCTTCTAGGTCTCGAACGTAAGTCTCATGAGGATAGAGTATTCCCATACGCTCTGCCATGGCTGCCACAACCAGGCCTCCAGTGTCGTCAATAATCAGCCAGCGACTAGCCTTGTGCATTTCGGTTGCCTCTGAAACCATGAATGCATTTCCGCCATTATGGACATTCGCCCAGCAGCCTATGAGCCCGATTACCTCATCCCTTAGCTCCAAAACTTTTGTGGCATCTTTCTGCTCTAACATCCAGCGAGTGAGGAGGGGTATATCCAGGGGTAGGACAGAGAACCGCTTTAGGTATTTTTTCCTTTTTCTCAGTGTGTATTTGGCCAGCGAAAAGTCAGTCTTTTTATCTAGGCCGGAATGGGACTCGAGAAGTTTGTTGATGATCTCCCTGCCAGCATGTGTGGTTCCCGCCTTCAAAGCCTCAATTTCGTCCATAGTCATAAGCTGACTCGAATTATCATCAACAGTATCTCGGTTTGTCCGCATGGGACTTTCAATGTGCCGAAACTCCTCGTTATCCTCATCTTCCCCGAGAATAGACTCATCAGCTATTAATGATTCTGCATGCAACTCAGCCGCTGGAACGATACGAAGCGCGTGATTGCCTTCCGCATGTGGCTGATCAAGAATCTCGAAGGTGAGATGGTAAGGTCGCCCTATGATCTGGTTTGCAAAGAATGAACCGTATTTTCCAAGCGATATTATCCTAAGTAGCTTGTCAGTTCGCGAACGTAGTGGGATGGGAAGGGTAGCATGATTCCTTGAGAATCGAAACAATAAAGGAAATATGTCCACGGGGGTCCCAAAACATACGTATTAGGGATTATTTGATGGACCTTGATTGTATCTGACGGCAGCCCTAACGCAATATAGGCGTGGGGTTGGACTGTCGAATGCATCTGCAGACAAAATGAGGAAATAAATTATACAACGGGCTGGGCTGTAGTCTAACCATAAAGAGCCATTACGGAGAATAATTAATTACCCTTTATTATTTTTTGCCTATTTTTCTTCGGATGTTTTGGGGGCGGAGGGGATAGAGCAGAACAATTGCGACAGAGGCTGGAATGGGTAATTTAGATTTTAGATTTTAGATTTCTATATAACTTTTTAGTTATATCTATTTTTTTTCCTAATGAAATATCGGATATATATACTTCCGGGCATAGTTACGAGTAGTAGAACAAACAACGCAAACAACACAAACACATCAAACCCTTCCAAGGCAGGCGCATTTCTCGTTGCGTCCAAAGACATTTGGTTGGGATCAATCGACTTCATCATTGCTGCATAGCGTCGCCGTTAGAAACTGCGCTGATGAAAGGACTCTGGCTATTGATGCCCTTCCAATCCTAGCGGATCATCCGTTTTCTAACATCTTAATCTCCGATCTTATCAGCGATCCTCAACATTACGTTTACTATTGGCATTTCACACTCATCCGCCATGTGTCTGGAAGTTGCCTTCAAACGGGAATAAGTCTATGTCCGGGATCTTCCGTTAGCAAATGGAAGAAGGAAAATTATTGCCTACATTTCTTTCTTCTCTCTTCCATTGACTCCGATCTACAGGGCAACTCGTAGGACGAGAATGTGCTTTTGCTTCGAGAATCGCGCTCACGTTTCCACTAAGTGATTTACCATGGCTCTGGGAAAGGTGTCTCCTAACTATCCAGATGATCAGCACATCCAGGATGGTAATAATCGTTTACCGCATCCACCCTGTAATTCGACATCCTATGCTCAAAGTCCTCTGTCGTCACAAATCCCGGTTCCAAAGTCACCCTTCTCCGACTCTGCCCCGCCAGACCTAGATGATGTACCCTCCTCCTGTACCCTCCTCCTCTGTAGCGAATAATGAAGCATCTAACGCGTATATTCAGGAATCAATATGTCGTCCGGCTACTGGAGACATTGCCCTATCGTCGCAGCCTGATGCGTTAGCTAGTCAACTTCTGCACCAGCCCGGCCAGTTTGACAGAGGCGCACAAATATTGGATTCTTCTCTTGAAGATCCCGAGAAAGAAAACGAGAGTGTTTCTAGCCTTGATTCGAAACTCGAAATTTCCATGAGGTCTTCTATTCAGGATGGGTTGATGCATACTACTAGGCCTGGCCAGCTTCGTCCAAATAATCCGTTTTTGAAGGCTAGGCAAAATGGCGGTGGCCTTCGGAAAAGTTCCATCTCTGGCCCGGACCCGTTTGAATTTCCACAATCCGGCAGTTCGGATGGCCGTCAAGAGGGTAGGTTGTTCCAAATGTTATGTTCCATCATTAGACCCGCAGATTACCAGTGTAAATCGCTCATTGATCTGATAGGGAATTCTATTACACACCTACATCTATCACAAGGAGTAGATGGAGAGTTTGCACAGCTATCTTCTCAAATACCTTACATGTCCTGCCACTATGAAGGTGACCTTAAAGCTGGCCCGCAAGTAATAGAAACTGTGAGTCCGCTTCTAGAGAAAGGGAAGGAGCCGTTAGCCGACACGGCCCCATCTATAACCATCCAATCATCAGACCCATATTATCAATTAGACAGAGCGGATCGGATCATTCAAAATTTTCAGCAGGCCAATTTCAGTGAATCGAGTTCTTCAAAAGAAATCAAACCAAACGAAAGTACCAAAACGGATGTACCTCCCATGAACAGTTTATTTGATCCTCATGTTGAAGGCCAATCAAATGAGACTCTATCCAATCCGGATGAACGGAGTTCATCGACCTCGAAGCCCACGACTCCTGACGCTACAATTGATCTGCGACAACCGCCGCTATCACATCCGGACAAATCTGGACAACCTATTCCTGTACTGCAGAAAAAGCTATCTGAAACCTATGATATTCGCCAGATTAACTGGACGGATGGGATTACTAGTTCTCGTAAATCGCCCGTTTTGGTACAGAACGAAAACGGCCCATGCCCCCTTCTGGCCCTCGTCAATGGACTAGTACTGCGGAGCAGCGCGGATTCGCCGTCGCCTGTTGTAAAAGCCCTCCAGCTACGGGAGAAAATTTCGTTAGGATTGTTAATGCAAGCGCTGTTCGATGATATTACTTCATACATAGATAAAGCTGAAAAACTTCCGGATATCGAGGCCCTGAGTTCCTTTCTTGTCATGCTACATACAGGGATGAATGTAAATCCACGGTTGGTTTTGGTAAGTGCTCATCAATAGATCTGTTGATGCTTCTGACTTCCCACCTAACACATTATAGCAAAACGGTATCTCTGATTTACCTGGGAGCTTCCTTGAGACCACTGATACTATACTGTACGGTAGCTTTAAGTTACCGCTAGTTCATGGCTGGCTCGCGGAACCATCCTCTGCGGCATATGCAGCGCTAAACCGTGTCGCACAAAGTCATGAAGATATTCAGTTACTGCACTTTCGGAAAGAAGAACTGGAACACCGCGTCGTTCATGGGCAATGTCTCACGTCTGACGAGGAGAAGTTAATAGAAGATATCGACAGAATCCATCATTTCGTTAACGTTGAAAACGCTACCCAGCTGAGTATCTTTGGTCTGGAGCATCTCCAGAGATGTCTGAAGCCCGGATCTATGTCAATTCTCTTTCGAAATGATCATTTCTCTACACTCTTCAAACATCCACTGTCGAACCAACTTTTTACGCTTGTAACCGATGCTGGATACGTTGGCCACGAAGATATCGTGTGGGAAAGCCTAGTTGATGTCGACGGAGGTAATTCTAGCTTTTTTTCAGGGGATTTTCAACCCGTTGGAAATTCTCCACAGCCTGTAGCTCTACTTCAACAGCCTACCCAAAACGACCTAGCGACATCATGTGAATCAACTCAAAGAAATAACTTAAATGGGACTATTGGAAATCAAATTAACAATACGGAGCAAACAGACGCAGACTACGCGCTTGCTTTGGCCCTTCAGTTTCAGGACGAGGAAGAGCACCGGCGTTCAACTCCACGTAACCAAGCACAAATTCAGACTTCACGTTTTCCATCGTCACAATTTCAGGGAGTTACACATCGCCCCAGCAGCAGTTCAAACTTTCGCCAACAACAATTCAGCTCGCCCGCCAGCCGTCGTGCACCCCAACCACACGAAATTCGATCACTTATCCCGCCAGCCCGGACCCCGGCGGCCAACCTCATCTCTGACGCGCCACCGCCAACATACGAACAGGCTGCCAGCAATCCAGCATATACCCTTTCCCCGGACCATTCGCAGTATCACGGCTCCCGGATCAGCAACCCCAGTATAGTTGGACCAAGATCCTCAAGCTCTGGATTCAATAATAATAACCTAGTACCAAACCGAGCTGGCAACACACGTGCTGACGAATCGCCCAATCCCGCTCTTCCTCCTCGCCCTCGTGATAGAGATAGAAGCAGAGATTGCACAGTAATGTGACCAATAGAGTATCTATGACTTTTGAATTTCATATTCCTCAAGATCAATTTCATCCGCGCACAGTTCTGCATGGTTGAGAAGAGCATTTCCATCCGTTATTTAATTTTGATTTGTTAGATTTCATCCTTCTTTTTTCTTTTCACCGGGTTTTAGTTTTCATTCCTATTATTCACTTGCATTTTTAAGTTTTATTATATCGTCGAATATCCTCATGTTTTATTCCATAATATTTCCTTCGTATACCCCTCTGGCGTCTTTCATGTGTCATCCATGCTACCCGTGTCTCTCGGATAGCGGTTTAGTCATCGATCTCGGTGGTTTCTGAGCAATTTACCAATTGCTGCTTGCATATCAAGCAAGAGTATTATTACTAGGTTTCTGAGGAGTAAATGCAATGCTCTTGATTTTGTGCCCAACTAATCACCGAGAAATTTATTTGAGATATCGATAGGGAATTCATCTAACCACACACTCCTAATTTCCCCACCGCTTGTCACCTCTTGCAAATGTCGCTGCAGCAATAATGGGGAATGTCACTGTAGCTTCTGCGCATACCTGTTCATAACGAAAAATCGAACAGTCAGCTAAAAACAACACCATGAAGAAACGAAAAGAAATACATAAAGACCGATTGATTGCTAGCCAAGATTTGACGCAGAAGTAGAATAATAATACAACAAGAAATACCTTCACGCTGTTCGCATCCGGTTTGATCTTCCCCCATGACACTGCTTCATCCGGCCGCGCGCCAGCGTCGTTCCCATCAAACTCTTGCGCCGTATTTATATACACCGCGCTCTCCGCGCCGTTGCGCATCAGACACACATTGGCAATGTGGTACTTTACCAGGCCGCCGCCCAGAATAATCATCCCTGCCTGTTTAGCTCGTACAGCTATCGTGTTGATTTTCCTCACGTCTTCCACAATGTCAACGCGGAGCTGTCGTGGCGAGGACTTGAATGTGTGGAAATACGTCATGTCGCCCAAACTACCGTCAGTTAGCGCAGGGCAGAAGACGGGTATGTCATTTTTATACGCCCAGTAGTAGACGGAATTTTCATTGTTGATTTCCTTCCCCAGCCGGCGGATAATCTTACTCGGGGTCCAATGGAACGCGGTCTCCATTGTAGAAACACCGGATGCCTCCTGTTCTTCCAGCATCGTGTCTAAAATCGGCATCACCCAGTCCTCGAAAGCGCAATAGTTGTTATTCGGCACGATCAGGTTGCCGATGCAGTTCAGGCCCTTGGCTCGCAGCGACGGACCAGGCGTCGCAAAGGAGCCAAGATAGGTGGGAGCGAGGCATGTAATAAAGTCATCCTCGATTCCGCCTGCGGTAGTGACAATGGCAGAGACGTGTTTGTGTTGGACGAGGTATCGCAATGTCTCTCGGAGACCGGATGAGATAACGTTGGATGTATATCCCAGGAATTTAGTTGTCTTTTCTCCAGTTTCCGGATCGCGCCAGGTTCTCTAAAATTGGAAGGGCCAACCAACCAGTTAGGCATATACATACCCGTGATTGCTGGGTGACACCTGTGCTGGAGATGGATGTAATCGTTTGGGGAGGGGTAGAGGGGTGAGGAGCAGCAAGGTGTACTCACCATATCGTTAATGATTTGCACAGCGTCGCCCATGGCACTGGCCTGGAACCCCATTCCAGCTATTCCATCGACAAGTTCCGCAACTGTAATATCTCTTCCGGCATACTCGTTGAAATCAATGCCCGTGACCGGCTTTAACCTCTGGAACGGGTTGCGAATCAACAAACACTGCATCGGTGGCCGAGGAGGGAGGCCCTGCAGGTTGCAAAGGCATGGTGTGCGTGTCAAACTCTGCAAGATACAGTGTTCTGTCCGGGCTGCCAGTCGATTAGCTGTGCAATTAGCTCGGAATGGTTAGTAGGAACCCTTCGCCTTGTGAAGCCTTCTCCGGTCATATGGTGGTTCGACGATGGAACAAAACATATCTATCACCAATTCTCCAGCCATTAGCTTAGAGCCCCCAGTGATAAACAACTATAAGGGCAAAACATAACGAACAACAAAAAGAAAGAAAGAAAAACTTGAAATTACTAGTTTTCAGTCAGGGAAAGCAGAAGCAGTCATCAAGTCGATTGATGCCGAATTTTAGTATCGGGGTTAGGTTGTTCCGGATCAGACTGCTGAAGACCCTCCTGATCACGCGTACTGCAGCGAACAGCATAGTGCCGAGTGTGAGGGCTTAGGGATGGCAACGATTTTAAAAGTAGTAGTATTATAATGTCTATAATACATTAGTTATTGCTAACTTAGAAGTAAATCTGATGTTTCATATACATAGATGCTAATTATTATCCTAGTTGCTAGATGTTGACAGTGTATATAACGAAGAACTACATCCTTTTATTGCAAATTCTTCTACTGTTTTTGAGTGGTGCAAAATATCTGGCTTTCCTAATCGCCACTCCGAACCTTCATCCTATCCATCGAAAGTCTCCAGGATCTAGTTCTTCCTCCTCTTCCTCTTCCATTCTATTTGCCTTTCCAAAGGGTGAGATATCATCTCCGTCATCCTCATCCTCTTCTGAAACCTTCTCCGCCGATTCATAAACCCTTGGCTCGATACCCGTACGCTAATCCCAAAATAGGCAGGTTTCATCTTGAATATCACGTGAGGAGCCACTCGGATTCCAGAAGTTCTCCAACACTTGACAAGAATAAGACTCTCCATTCAGCGTCATTCTACTGCTTCCCGCCTTTCTCTTCCATATTTATTCTTTTCGTGTGATCGCTGTTGGATGGTTGGTTTCTTACATGGCGTCTCGCTTTCCGCCTCGAGAGCGATCTCCCCATCGGCATATCGACCGTCGCCCCGCCGCACCTCAAATCTCCTCCCATATCCCTTCTGGCCCTCGAGCTTCCGACGATGGAAATTCAACACCTCTGGGAAGGGAGCCCCCCCGTGGCCCAAAAGCTCTAATTGACTCGTCAAGAGGCATGTCTTTTGTCCCTCCTGGTCCTAGAGGCAGGGGCTTCCCAGCACGCGGTGACTTGAGGGACCGCGAGAGGGATCATGATTCCCGAGATATGCGCGATGGGGCCCTTTCATTTAGAAGAGATATGGATAGAGACTGGCCCCGAAGAGACCGTGTTTTTGATTCCAGAGATACCCGCGTTCCTTCTGGCCGTGGGAGATCAAGGTCGCCTCCACTACGGGACTTTCGCGATTCCAGAGAACCAGCTCCTAGAGATTCTGATTCGTCCAGGATACGCCGAAATTCCAGAGATGGGCCCACCGGTTCCGTAATTGGGGTGCACGATACATCTCCTCCTTGTGGTCCGTCTCTGCGAGGCCGGGGCCGTGGCGACCGTGAGAGGGGGAGGGGCCGGGGCTTTTTGGACGATCGCAACTCTTTCCGACGCAGAAGCCGTTCGAGGGATGGATGGAGGGATCGTGAACGTGACCGCGACCGTGATCGCGATAGGGATAGGGATCTTGAACGCTATGATAGATTTGATAGGCGTGAAGATGATCGGCGTTCGGAACGAGACGATAGAGAACGCGAACGGCCTTGTGAACGCCCGGACTCGCGGAGAAAAGATCGACCCTCAACCAGAACCGAACTTAAAAGTACATCAGCCGTCATTCCTCCAGCTTCACCTACTCCATCTTCGTCATCCACGCTTAGTACCAAAAAAGCTATCCAACCCGAAATCCATGAGTTAACTAGGAAACCCACATTCCCGGCACTAAACACGGAGGATTCTTGGCAGGAGTCTGATCGACAGGAGCGTCCTCCAGTCCGTTTAGATGTGCCACAAAGTCGGCTCATTTCACAACATTCTCCTCCCCCATCCGCCCCAGAAGTCCCTGCCTTCGGATCCATCATTAGCCCCAATGACGTTCCTTCCACATTATCCACCCAAGCCAGGGGCTTAGCGGAAGTTTCCACAACACCGACTACTCGTAAGCCAGAAAAAGAACATCTGGATGTGTCCTCCTCCTTGCCCGTATTACCGCCTACTGGACCAAGAGCTGAGAGATTAGAGTTTGAACACTCTCATGACGCCCGAATCCCCCGTCAGCATGTTCCAGATGTTCGGGGGAAAGCTGAGGCACCACTTCGCCCAGCACGGCACTTTCCACCATCATCGAGATCCCCGAGCATGACTATGCGTGATCCATCTGCCTTAGCAGGTGTATATGGTGGAAAGGATGCAATTCATTCATCAATTCAGGCAGATGCGACATCCCAGGACACTAAGCCTCTGGGATTACGAGCCAGCCCCCGACCAAACTCTTCATCTGGATCTCCACCTACCTCGCAATCAATGGGAGGTATTTCACTCTCTCACCGGTCTGGCTCACCGCCTGTCCCGCCATCCGCTTCATTTAGGTCCCCTGGATCGAAGACGTCTCCCCGAATTTCTTTGACTTGTATTCCCACAGGACCACGAGCGCTTCAGAGATCAAATGCTCCAAGGAGCGCACCTAAACCTAGTAATCAATGGGTTCGCCCAGGGTATGCGAGTCGTGGACCGTCCATCATGAATTTTCCATCCCCTATAAAGCGCGACGTATATGAAGACAAGGACCGAGGGTCATTCAACGTGATTGATGTTTATAAATCTCACGAACTTGAGGGTTTCCCTCATCGAGAAGATTCCAAGTTATCGCCACTTACTGAGCGCATCGATCGTCTTTCCGGTCAGGACGAAAACAATGTTATCGGAGTGGTTGTAGATGCATCCTCGGAAAACCAGGGGCTTTCTGCCACAATTCCACCGATAGCAGAGCGAGTCGCGGCCCCCCTCACGTTTGGACAATCCAGCGGGGAAGAAACAGATGAGGAAGATGATTTAGATGAAGAAGATTTCAACGAGGGGGAGAAACGATTTGAAAAGGAAATGCAAGCTTTGGCTTCCGAAATGCCACCCTCAACTCTTCAGGATCCTGTTATAGTTGACCTACTGCTGCAAATTCAAATGTTAGGTATCCTCGCTGAGGGGGTTGTCCCCACATATATGGACCTACCAGACGCGGCAATTGAAATTGAGAGACCAGAGCAACCTCCAGCTGTCATTCCCGTATCAGCAAGAGAAGCACAGGATATTGAAGTTCCGCCACCCTCGTCACCAATTGCCCAAGCGCACACTGGTCCTCCCCTCGAAATGTTATCGCTCGAAAGCCTTCCTTTTCTCCAATCTGGGCCACCTACACCTTTTTCCGACATATCAGCTTATCAAGAAACGATTCGATCGCACGATCTGTTGAAGGAGGCTCTTCGCGAGGAATTAGCGAAGCAGCGTAAAAGAACATACCTTCAGCATCAGGAACTACGACGAGAGTATGCTAAATATTACAAACCTTGGAGGGTGGCAGTGGAAGAGCTTGATCGCACGAGCAGACAAGAGAAGACAACCACTCCAGGTCCATCCACCCCACCGTCAGCTTCGGGAACCGCTACTACACCAAGCGCCACCACCGAAGGAAGAAGAGGTTACAAACTTAACAGCGAGCTTGACTTCCAAAATGCGCTGATAGCGTCCACCATTACTGCCCAAGAAGAGCAAGCACGTCGTCGTGAAAAGGAAGGGCCTGCGAAGCCAGATATAACTAAAGAAGCGCTCATCCCGGATATGTTCGAAGAACAAGAGAGACAAGCTTTCGTTTTCAAAGACACGAACCATGCCGTAGATCCTGCTACTGCGTTTGAGGTTTTCGCATTTCATCCGACACCTGACGACTTCACACCTGAGGAACAGAAGGTTTTCACAGAGGCATTTTTAGCGCATCCCAAAAAATGGGGGAAAATTGCGGAATATCTTCCAGGACGGGACTTTCAGGCGTGTATCAATCATTACTATGTTACAAAACAAGAATTCAAGTACAAGGCCAAGTTGAACAGAAAATATGTTCGAAAACGCGGGAAAAGGACGACTGCTACGAGAAATCCAAAATCAAATGCTCTCATGTCAGATCTTGGTGTTCGGCCCGATGACGAAGGTGACGAAGCAGAAACACTTGCTGTCACTGATACCGGCAGACCTCGACGAGCTGCGGCCCCGACTTTTGGTGAAGTTGGTCCGGATACGGAGAACAGCACACCTACTCCCAGTTCGGGAAAAAGAGGAAACCACGTGAAGGATCCAGCGGATCCCGGAGCAGAGAAGGCTCCCGGCAGACGTGGCGGAAAAGCGGGAGGTGGACGCGGCGGTAAACGCGCAAAGGCACAACAGCAATCCTCACTAACTACTCCAATTGCTGTGACACCAATAATTGAACACGACGGGCTAGCGGATACGGTGCCAGAATTGGTGGTTACAAAAAAGAAGGAAGAGCAGAAGGATATTGCTCCAGATCATCTCACTCAACAAGGAAAACCTACCAATGCCTGTGAGAAAGAGAACGTTTATGGTTTCGACGCTGTCGAACCTGAAGTATCGGCAAAACCTGTCGAGACCAGATCTGGGTTTCTCCAGCCCACAAGCTACTGGTCTGTACCGGAGCAACGCGAATTCCCAGACCTTATTAGACATTTTGGGAAAAATTTCGAAGCTATCTCCCAATATATGAGGACCAAAACCCCTACAATGGTAAGGATCCGTTAACATGATAGATGCTACAGCTTCCCAACTGACTCATTACATTTTGACAAGGTCAAAAATTATTTCCAGAGGCGTGTTGACTCTGGACAAACAACTTTGGAGGAATACGCTGAGATGGCTGAGGCCAAGAGGTTAAGTGGGGAATCCCCAGGCCCTCTTCCAATTCCAAATATCCCTCCCAAACGACGCTACGAAGCTACACCATCTTCTGTTTCTTCGCGGCCGCTCGCGCCAAATACTGAAGCTACGGAGTCAGTGGATGCGTCTCTGGCCTCCGAACCAAACGCCTCAACCGTTACTCTGTCGACTCCACACCCACCAGGGACTCAAACTCGATCGCGACTCGATGGGAACCGTTCTCAGCCTAGGTTTTACCCTCTCGCTCAAGCAACAGCCCTTCCCGGAACTCCACTACCACCAGCAAACGACGAGTTACGACCCCGTGCCATTCGTCCCCAGCCGCCACAAACGCAACACAATCAGCAAGGCCCTCGAGCTGGATATTTCAGCAACGAAAGAAAAGATAACCTCACCATAATTCCTATTCCTCCTCTCAGCGTTCGGTCTCCGGAGCTTCAAAGGCAAAACCAGCAACCGGATGGGAATTCTTTGCAGAATCAGGGAAGAGGTTCCACTTTACACATCCAAAATTTGTCTCATAGTGACCTACTACCCCGACCTAAAGAGACTCAGGAAACATTGCGCCCTCCTCAGTCGCTAACCCAACCTCCCCGCTTTTCTCAAACGCAATATCTTCAGCAGTCCCAGACAAACAGCCCGACTACCCCTGTGACACGGACACACTCGGGACGTTCGAGCATAGCTATTCCTACATCGACAGCCGCATCTCCCATTCAGCGCGTCCCGAAACAAGAGTTAGAGTCAGCGAGTCTACTTCGCAATGATACAGTTGAACCGCTGAAATCAGTTCTGCCACCCCCTAACCAATTCGTAGGTATGAACCAACTACCACCTACAATGTCACCTACCAAAGAGATTCCTCGTCCAAATTCGACCCCGGCGCAAGTCTTCTTGGACCCTCCACGCCAAGTGCCTGCTAAACGGTCAAATATTATGAACATATTAAATGACTCCGAGGAGCCACCCTCGCGAAAGAGGTTTGTCAGTGATCAAAACTTAAAGGCAAAAACTCCACAACCATACTCCATATCAAATCCAATATACGAACAGTCGCAGTCCGTGACTCGCGAAGAGTCTGCGTACTCTAGCAGGCAACTCCCGCAAAGGTCTCCATACCCAGCCCAACAATCGCAAAACCCGCCACGAAATCAAGTACAAAACGCCGCGCATCGCTCCTACTCTGAGCATCCCAGCTATTCTGTTAGCTCCATGGCTGGATCTGGAACGATTAGCCAGGATTGGATGGCGAGGCTGGACCCGAGGGGCCAGCTGTCTCAAGCTACCGACCGTGGCATTTCCCGTTTGCCAGCTCAGCAAACATCAAACCTAGGATATATGAGCGCTACCCAACAGACCACAAACGCAGGGTCAAATGTTCATCAGCAAGCACACCAGCACCACCGTACCTCATATAACCCACAGGTATCACAACAGGTACAACGATCCCAACCCACGGGGCTCCAAGGCCAATCTCAGCATCAGTCTCATGATAACCTTGGAAAGTACGATTCTCCATTAACATTACAATCCCAGGGTTTTCACCAACCTTCCCCTCAGCTTCGTCATAACCCAATATCTTACTCTCGTCAAACATCCCAGCAGCAGCATCCGCCTTCCCCACTCCAAATTTCAGCGCCAATCCTACCCCAGACCCAGCAACACCCTCCTTATCCTGACCTCTTAAGTCTGCCAATGCAACCGCCCTCCCCACTCCAAATTTCAGCTCCAACCCTAACCCAAAACCAGCAACACCCACCGTTTTCTCAAAGCCCCTTAAGTCAGCCACAGCAACGCCAGCATCATGCTTCAGCCGGACATGAACTTGGACCCAATCCCCAGCACAATGGCCAGGTTGGTGGAAGTTCTGAACATATGCAGCCCATTGTTCCGCCTAGTTCCCCTACCCACCACCCCACCCTACGGCAATCTCATCAGCAGCACCACCACCAGCGACACCAACACCTACCCCAGCATATCTCCTCGCTCGGTCCAGGAAATCAACATAACACCGCATCATTCAGCCACAATGGGTCGCATTTGCAGCCGGGCCACCTGACGTCTGGCAATGCTTCTATTTCCCCGCAGAACTCGCATCAGAGCTCAAGTCTGGAGAGATCCTACACCCCACCATCAACTTTGCACCAACCTCCTCAAGGCCGGATTTCGTTTCCTTCTAGTATTGTCGCCGACCACCCTAACCAGGGACCACAGCAACAGGGGTTACATCAAATGCGTCAGCATCACCATCCGAATCAGCATCAACATGATCCCTATTCTAAACACTCTGGGCAGACATACCACCCCGCTTACTCGCGAGACTCAAGATAATGAAAGAAGAAGTGCAATTTCTACCACCTCCCTCATTCCCCCCTTTCCAAAGGGCCCTGGAGCATATATTTTATGAAAATTATCTGTAATAACTGGCATGTTCTGTTGGTGTATGTTTTGCATTAAGCCCTTCACTTGCTAATCCCTTTCCTATTGATTATTTATTGCCCCAGCTCATCTTTGAGAACATGCTGTGTGGGGCATTTCTTTTCCTCTAAATTAATGTATGATGGAGGTGGAAGGTTGGTTTATTGTAACTATCTAACGGGCGCTGCTTAAATTGAGAGAGATTCTAGAGAGATTCCTTCCCTAACTGAACCCTTCTTTCCACATGGGTTCTTAGATGCACCCTTGTTACTTCCTTTCTCTTCTTAGCCTGTTTGTTTTTCATTCTTTAAAGGGAGATTCCTTTTGTTTTGTTTTCTTCTTTGGGTTTGGTTATACAGATAGGAGATTCAACTAAGGAATCTAATAAATACAATTAGTCCTTAAATTTTTGCTAAAAATCTTTTCTTTAATCCTTGAAGAGAACACCTGTCCGAAGGCTTGTTCAATTGCTTACTTAAGAACCCTCGCGCGCAAAGTTTGTTTCTGTTGGGGGGTTTGGATTGGTGCATGGCGCTGGTGTGAGAGAGCTCTTTTGCCCCAGTGGCCTAACAGTTTCTAATTGGTGTGGTCACGTGGCATTATAGCGAGGGATGCCAACATATCTTATCTCAGCGAGCTCAGACCCTCTATTGGCTCGGTTGCAGTAGCATGACACTAAACTACTTTAGTTACAAGTCATGTGCTCAGGGCAATCCTCGCCAGAGGGTCTGAGAAGGAACGGTTCATGCTCCTGTGGAGATTATTGAGATTTTCATAGATTCTTCAAATTTCTCAACTTTGACTTTCAATTACACAATAGTCATATATCTTTGAGATTTGTGAACCACCTTAGATTGTAGCCAAAGAGAAGAAGAATATAAATATATAATTTTTATATTAAAAAAATCAATATTTAATATAGATGTATCTTGTTGAAAATGGTCACTTTATTTCTTGTTGAAATCAAGCAAATAGCAAATCCTTCCCGTGTTCAAAAAAAAATGGATTCACTTTGAGGTGATACTTCATATCTAATAAATGAGAATATGAAAATAAAAATTGATACCATCGCGAGAACATTGATTTCTCTAGGTCCTAAGGTGGTACAGAGATGCTGAATAGATGGGGTTGGTTTGCTATCCTCACCCATACACAAGGTATAGAGCAAATCGTTCCCGTGTTGCTAACAAACTGGAACTGTTTTTTCTCAGATGTTTCACATCGTGTGATATGACTATTTTGGGCTAGTTGATTACTTATTTGAGATTAGCTTCTTTAAAAAGTGACTAATCATCAAATCAGTGTTAAAACAGCAATTATCCTGAGAAGCGTCTGAGCTTGCTGAGATAAAACATATCATTATTCTTATTATAATTGTTGTTGTTGTTCCCCCTTGCATTTCTATTCCTACTATATTTGATGTCATCCATCGCCTCTGTATATTGTCTACCTTTCTACATCCTTATTGAATGATTTGTGTGAAATTTCAACCACGTCAAGTTATATTGTTTTACTAAGACCGAATGGTCCCTTGTCATAACCAAATGAAGGTGTTGGCCCTAGGCTGCCTATCACGGACTAGCGCACCACAAATATATGCCTCAGCTGCCGACATGCTAATACAACCACTTAGACGTCCCACAGAAGGCGCACAATATCTCCCAGTAGAGCATAGCCAATCCCAATATATACGTTAGCCTTTGCAATGCCTTCTTATTCCCAAGTAATACATGACGCATGGACGAAATAAAACTCACATTACTTTGTAACCGAGCACAGAGGCGTGAAAAACAAGTCCATACACGATATAAACTAGAATCAAGATCACAACTCAAATAAATCCACTCCTCACAGTAGATGCTATGAAGCCTCGGTGCCTAACTTGACAGCCTAGGCCTCAAGCCTCTAAATCCAATCCAATCATTTAGGGGGCTTGCCAGCTGGAATGCAACATTCTTATCATATAAATTTCAAGCATTTGCAACGATTTGTTTTTCACGCGCCTGTAGAGACAAAAAAAATCAGGCCTTTCCGTACTATTCAGCTAGTTGATGATTACACCATTGGTGATGAGAGAATTTTGACCATCGCGGAAGGTCATTCATATTGTCTTTGTACAGGATATAAGATGCGCTCATACCGATGATTGTTCAGGATATAGAGTAGGTGCTAGTGCTCCGCACCAGCAGAAAATGACGGCTATGTTTAACAAATGATGTTTAATGTGAAGAAATATTTTCATCGATGCACATACCCATCACAAATGGGGCGGGGACGGAAAACAATCGCAAAGGAAATGATTGGAGAAGTCATATTACATGTTATACATCCCCGCCCACCCGATGATTTGAAACCGTTGATCGTCCAGGACTGCCGAGAAAAATGCACATGAAATAATTTGCTGAGAATCAGTGAAGATACGGGCGAATGGAAAAATACTGAGGATGTCAACTGGATGTATGTTATTTGGATTCGGAAGGTGAACAGGTGTACGCAATCCGACTGTGCAGCAACGTTATTTGAATACTTGTGTCGATTCACGCGGATATCTCGGATATTTCCGCTCATCCATCCATCCTCCAATCTCATTCCCTTGTTAAACATCAACAAACTGGATATGTCGAAATGATACTATGGAACATAGTTCGGATGAGGGCAGATGATAGTTATGTTTTATATCAAATTCTCTTCTAACTTATGGTCTAACTTACGCAAGCAGCGTTTCAATTTTTGAACTTCACATTTTCAATCATACCGTCCTTCGCAGTCCCCTCAATTTTTTTTTTTTTTTTTTTTTTTTTTTTTTTTTTAGCAGGAAAACCAGGCAACGAGACCGCACATAGTTCTAGCAGTGGAAAACTCAAAAATGGATGGATCGGGCTGTTGGGTAACGACGAAGGCTATTCAATCAAGATTCCCGTCGACCGGTTTGTTGCGCTTCTCCCATGAAGATTTTGATTAACGGAATGGCAGATATATTACCAATCACCTCACAGAGGAAAGGGTATTGTGCTCGACATGGTGGCATTGAACCGCTCAGACGCGAGTTTACTAGTCAGTTTCATTCGAGCCATAAAGCACCTCGCATACACCGCCAATGGGTATGTCCATCACAGCATCTGTTCCTTCATTCCAGATGTATTTCCACTCTAGCCTTCTTTTCTGAGGGCTCATTGTTTGTGCCGTTGCAGCATTTGGATTCATCTTCTCAGATCCACCAGGCCGTCTCCTGCCCTTGCTATCAATGACTGCAATATTTGCTACTTCATCCACAATATTTTCGATACTACTCATCGGCAGCGTAAGATATCCAGTATTATAAGCGGATAATGCAATGTAAATGTAAATAATGGTGATTACAAGGAAAGATGGGATCGCAAGAGACCACCAGCGATTTGGATAGTAATAAATCCCTAGCTGATGAAGAAACGGCGAGGGAAGGTATGACCACAAAAGGTATATCACTATCACAAGCATATTAGTAATCTGACCCGGAGTAGAAATGGGCACGAAGCGAAGACACGGCATACGGAAGGTGAGTGAGGAAGCGAGATAAAGCACAAATCCATAGTACTCATATGTAGGAACTTTAGGGCTTGCAGGTGGTACAGTAATTGCGGTACGTGCAGAGCGTGCGACTGCTTCCTCTGTGTCATTCAGGGTTTCAACATCAGAGCTATCTGGTGTGGTGGGCCGCGATGTAGTTGTAGAAAAGGACGGTCGAAGGAGAGATGTTAATGAAGGAGATGGCGGTAGCGGCGTTGGGGGACGGTTGTAGAATGGGGGAGCAAATGCATTAGGACCATGGAGAGAAGAATGGAATGGGAATGGAGAGCGTTGCATTACACCCTCATCATCCGCCTTCGAGGGTTCATCCTCTCGACTAGATGTAGAAGTAGATGAGGAGTATTTTTCTGAATAGTGTGACTGGAAATCGGCATCATCGTCCATTTCAACATCTCTATCATCATCAGCGAGATCACCGGGTGCGAAATCTATATCCTCATCTACATATTCGCACTCATGAGATCTGTCTGTCGAGTCGAAGGGCATATTGACGTGTCGTCGTTGGTGGTAAAACGAGCGACTTTGCGAATTGCATTCTGGAGGTCAAGAAGCATCAGGGTTTGGGTTTACGCCGAAAGTTTTTCCGGCCGAGGTTTGCGCTTCATCTCAGCTTGCTCAACGAGGTCTTTCGAGGATTCCATAGCCATAACAGAACAATTAGAATTAAGATTATTTATCAAAATCTTCTGGATACCTCCATGTAGCAGCGATCATGGAAGCTCATCAGAAAACGGAGTCTCCGCCGCAGGCAGGTTTCTCTACCATTTCCAACACTCAAACGCCATTAACACCTGAACAACTTCGCAGAATTGTATGTCTGCTGCAGCCTATGAGAGAGTCACAGATACTGACATAGAACATAGGAAGTACGTCGGATGAAAGCTAAGGTACTCCGGGAACAAGAAGATGCCGCAGTGCGATCTGGTTCGTTGCCTAGCAGCTCGGCCACACCTGGACAGAAACGGCCATCTTCGGCGATATCTCCTTCAAAACCTCGTTCGAGCTCCCGTGATACAAGATGTAGTAAATCAGATGGACGATCACTCGATGATATTCGTCCAGCTCGTAAATTTGCTAAGTACGTGGAATTCGACTTGAGTAAAATGACGGACACCAAAGGCGGATTCTTAACGGCGGAGGATGATCCCCATAACAAGGTTTTATATTCCGGCGAGAGGGATGAGAAGCCTACTCAAATGACATTCAAAGAATGGGAGCGATATCAACTATTACGGTCACTACAGCGAGACAAGGCAGGACCCTTCGAACCAGGGCTAAGTGTGCTCAATACGACAGAGCAGAAATCATGTCGAGAGTGCGGCAGCATAGAGATCGACTGGAAATGGGAAGAGACATTACGCTGCGCCGTTTGCAATCCCTGCAAGGAGAAGTTCCCTGAGAAATATAGTCTACTCACGAAGACTGAAGCCAAAGAAGATTATCTATTGACAGACCGTAAGCAAAGGATTGACTCTTTTTTTTCGGCCCGCATTATCATAAGAATATTTGCTAACCATACTTATATTCTTTTTTCCCATCCGGCCCCTCCCGTCAAACAGCTGAACTAAAAGATGAAGAACTTCTACCTCATCTAGAGAGGCCAAACCCCCATAAAGCAACATGGAATAACATGATGTTGTACTTGCGATTCCAAGTAGAGCAGTATGCGTTCTCCCCGAAGAAGTGGGGATCACCTGAGGCTTTGGACGCTGAGTTTGAGAAGCGAGGGGCTGCGAAAAAGCGGCAGAGAGAAGCTAAGTTCAAATCGAAACTGCACGATCTGAAGAAACGAACTAGAGTTGAAGCGTACCGGCGAAGCCGGCAGGCTGCGGCAGAAGCAGGGTCAGGAGAGCATTTTGGGGACGATCTTGGCAGCGGCAAACATGTTCACCAATGGAGAAGGCTTCTTGATAACCCGGAGACGGGTATAGGGGTAAAGGCATGCGTTCATTGTGCAATGGAGATTGAAGAACTTGAGTTCTGAATACTGCCGACAAAGCCAGTCCACCTAAAAGTGCAAACTGCAGATCCAGAATTCAACCACACCACAGCCCTAAGAATGTAAAAATGTAAATGTGGACACCTCATGCATGCGTTTCTAGGTATCCGACATACGGATCAGCGACTCTCTCTGATTTCGGCTAGGCACACTTTGTATGCGCTCTGTAATTCTCTTGTTGTTTCCTCCAAAATGGGGCTATTTCCTTTTAGACATTAACGTGACCGCCAAGGTTAAACGGAAGCCCGGACTATAGTATCTCCGTAGATTGAATCGGTTTTGAGTTGTCATTCAGGGCGGCTTCAAAACCAACGACAGACGACGGGCGACGCAGTGCGGACTATACACAACGTATTACTATCTCATCACGCCTTCATTGCCTGATTCCTCTCTATATATGCCGCTGGTCCGCTGGTACATCCCCCGCCTTAATACCCTGTCCGCTTGACGCTTTGACGCGGCGCAATTCCATGTTTCCAACCCCTGAAGTTCCACGCTTGGGCACCCAGGCAATCAATTTCGCCGCGTCGTTTTATATACATATATATAAATACCTGTAGAAACAAACGAACCACAGGGAGGAGATTGTCCGTTTACACAATAAATTTAACCCAAGAAGAACTGGAACGCTACTTCTGAATGGCCTGGCAGCCGTCATCCGCCATGGCCGGGAATGGGGGAATGAGCGGAGGAGTTCATGGTGCCGCTATTCACATGAGCCATGTGCAAGGCACAGAATACACGTTGCAAGGTGAGATTTACTTTTCCTGCTTATTTATTCACGGAAACGGACGGGGAGGCTCCAGATTTTGTGTCTGGCTGCTTAAAACCTGGCGTTCAACCCTCATTCATTCTGCCCAGATTTTTAACATCTATTCCCATCTTATAGGTGTAATGCGATTCCTACAGACCCAATGGCACCGACACGAACGAGATCGAAATGCATGGGAGATCGAGCGTGCTGAAATGAAGTCGAGAATTGCCAGATTAGAAGGTGATGCACGGACCAGCAAGCGAATGTACGAAACTTTGAGCAAACATGTTAAAATGTTGGAGGCTGCTTTGAAAAGGGAACGAGAAAAAGTCAAGAGCTTATCTACTGGAGAAGCTGTCGACACCAGCAAGAGCTCCAAGGACCTCGCCAAAGATGACCCGAAATCCCTTCCACAACGTATGCTCTAAACCTCATGAAAAATTTTTTGGCCGCATCAAGTACTGATTACATCTGACGTTGAGTCTCATAGATCAACCAAAACCCGATGCTTGCCAAGTTGACCTCGACAATAGGACTCAGAATGCGTCCAATCCTGATGTTCGCCAGGATTTAGAACGTGAAAAGTCTCGCGTGTATCTTGGAAAATGCTCACAGGAAGTTACCTATCATATAATTCCCGGGTCACGTCCTCCTCCGGACTTGCTAGATCTTCAAGAAATGTCAGACCACGGGTATCAAAATCATCAGATGCAGAGGCCTTCCTTCGAAGACGTATATGTGCAACATCAATATCAACACCAGCAAAGGCAGAAAATTCATCAACAACAGCACCAACAGCAACATAATCACGTAAACATGGTTCGCGAGCCCTCGGTACATCAACCCATTACCCCTAATTATTCCGAAAATTTCCCTGCTGGCCCACGCGCATTGAATCCGAGTCATCAAGATCCACTTGAAGCGCAGCCATTTGAGCAACAGCGTTCACATCTCATTCCCATGGATCGTCGAAAGGAATCTTTTGATCATCCTCCTGTTGGCCATGAAGAGGTGGAATCAATCACACATACCTTTGATGAATATGGAAATCTGGTCTCCATCTCCGACTTACCTAAACCCATCACCTCCATAGAACCCGAAGCTGATGATGCGGATGGATGGAACTTTGATGAAACCCCAGTCGATATTACCACCACATCAAGCGGACCACATCATCGACCCGATACGGATGTTTTCCCGAATGCTGATTTTGTATTCCCAAAGTCTTCTCCCCGAGGAGGCCCTGGCTCTCATAGAAGAAAAGGTTCAGGGAGGCGTCGCGCTGATGGGACCACTGATTCTCGCGATCTAGGTACCTTGGGTGGGATAAAGGTTGATGTGCCGAACTTCAAAGTCCGATTCGCGTTGCGCGGCCATCTTGATGTTGTTCGATCGGTTATCTTTACTGGTGGCGGAAGCCCGTCTGAACCAGAAATATGCACATGCGGTGATGACGGGACAATTAAGCGTTGGATTATTCCAGCATCCTATGGGAGCATCGGCCCCAATAGCAGCGGCTCAAATAATGACCTCGATATCACAAGCTACTTTACTCATCGTGGACACTTGGGGCCAGTCACCTGCCTTGCAGCATGCCCCCCTGCCCCCAACTTTTCCAGTGGAGGTCGAGCCCTTGGAGACGGCTGGGTATTTTCAGGCGGCCAGGATGGCAGCGTTAAAGTATGGGAACGGGGCCGTGTTGACCCGAAAGCGTCTCTAGATACTCATACGGATTCAGTATGGGCATTGCGCGTGCTTCCAGGTACTGCGGGATCTATCTTTGGAGACCGATGTAGCCATTACGGTGGCCCTGATCGAATAGTCCTTGTTTCGGGTGCTTCCGACGGGAGACTGTTGATATGGGCCGTGAGTGCTCCACCACAACTCGCCTCCCCACAAGCTGGAAATCGAAGGGTCGGTGGTAGCCGAAGAGCAAATTCTATATCTTCCGGCTCAAACTTCCCTTCATCACCCCAACCAAGCACAGCAAGTGCAACTCCTTTTCACTATACATTGATTCATCATATCATCCGCCCTGACTCTCCTTCCTCCACAAGTATCAGCCCTTTGTCACTTGCCGGCGTCAACTTTGTTGTTTCCTATGCGAATGCCTCCATTATTGTCTACGACACGCGATCTGGGGAAGAGGTGGTTGGAATGGCTAGCTTGGAAACGTACGACGGAACCCGTGCGACTGGTGTTAACTCCGTAGTAGCAAGCACTGTTGGGTTTGACGGAACTGCCAATCTGGATCCCAACAGGACTTTGACGGAAGAGGAAGCTATCGTGCATGGAGCCACTGGCACCAGTGGTGGGGTTGAAGGTGTGATTATTAGTGGCTATGAAGACCGTTATATTCGATTTTTCGATGCCAATAGTGGTAAGCACAGTGCCACCAACTCACCTACTTTCCAAGGATTAATACATGAATTTTGTTGACGCCTATTCACAGGCCAATGCACATATACAATGCTTGCACATCCCACCGCAATCTCCTCTCTCGCCCTATCTCCAGATGGCCGCGAGCTCGTGTCTGCAGGCCATGATGCCAGCTTACGCTTTTGGTCACTTGAAAAGCGGAGTTGTGTGCAGGAGATTACCAGCCATCGGCTTTTGCGAGGGGAGGGTGTCTGCACCGTGGTTTGGAGTCAAGATGGACGGTGGGTTGTGAGTGGGGGCGGTGATGGAGTGGTTAAGGTCTTCTCAAGATAATGAGAAACCGGCTGGCATTCTCTTATCTTTCATTACCTGATTTTGGTCCTTGCTTGAATTCCATGCCTGGATTCAACAGGTTTTGATGTTTTAATTCATGTTACCCCGCTTGTCACACCTTTTGAAGTTTTGACTCTAATTTCGATTTTGTTCCGTATGTTCACCATCAGCTCTCATAACTGCGTCATTTTTGCTTCGCCCTTGCTCCATTCTTTCCCGCCTTCCATCTTCTGACTGTGCCTTTGTCTCGGCGCGTTTGCACATTATCAGTGATGCAATTGAAAATAATACAGAAGCCATCATCCGGAATTTCCATTTGACCTCCTCCTGACCATAACCAAATCCTACGACAAACAGACAGTGGAGTGTTGCGATTAAAGCAGTTTGTTTCTATACAGTTTCTTTTCTTTTTTTTTTCTTGATTTGGCGATTGAATGTTCTCTAGCAGAATGAGGGTTTATATTTTGTTGGCTTCTTTTGAACACTGCATCTCGTCGAAGTGTATTACCATGTTACTATTTAATTCGCCCCGAGTGATCTTTCATTCCGAGTCAAATACTGTATCAGGCCATAAGTATTGACACCCCCAACTACTTTTCTGCCATCAAAAGGCAATATGATTGTGGTGGGGATTGCCAAAGTTTATGGCCTGACACTGTCTATGTATTATTATATGCATATTTCTGAATATGGAAAGCTCCCTGGGGCCTGTGGCTTTTATTACATTGCTAATCTTTGCAAGTAATTTGAACAGGTGATGCATATTGACACTTCCAAGGTTGACTTATTTTATTATACTGATAGATTACGGCTACACTAACTAAATTTAATAAAATCTTCATCATACTCATCAGTTGTAGCGGATAACTGTACTTAATACATCATATATTATAGTGAAGAATATATATCATGTTCTCTAATTAGTCAATTAAATACTTTAGCTATGTTCAGAGACAATACTAAAATCATCTCATTAAATTTCTTTTATACAATGCTCTGAGCTTGTTCACTAGATTAAAAGGTAGTATTCTTATCATAAATTAAGATATATTAATCAGATATATCTAAAATCAATGATAATTAAGATGATAATCTAACCTCTTCATAGCGGAATTAAGCACTTAGTACTTACAGCCAAAAAAAAAAAAAAAAAACACTGCCGTACCCTGTAACGGTTTTAACCTCTTCGGCCGCTGGGGAACAGGAGCTCAATCACCACCAGCGCCAGATAGAGGGGACGAATCACCTAATCCAATGTCTCCAACAACTACAGCTAACACAATTACGTGTCTAAATTCTAACCATATTCAACTCGAACCCGCATAACTGCCCATGTATTTTTCTCGAGTGCTCCACGAAGAATTCATTCTTAGTACAGGCGGTAGAATGTGGCAGTATCCAGATTCAGTTAGTGTCTACGGAGTATTCTGGGCAGAGTTCTGAGTTCACTGAGAACCAGATCTCTGGGCTCCAATATCTGTTTGTTCCCTTACTTTATAGCATTGAAGATTTTAATTGCAACTACGGCCGCACTTGCGGTGGTGAGCTGCTGCTTTCGGCAGGAGAAATATTCTCCATGCGTTTGACCGAACCATGCGACTTTTTTTTATCAACACCCCCTCTCCCTCAATACGAGGCCTTATCTAGTTCTGTGAGCCTTCCACTCCACACAATCTCATTCCCCTCTCTGCCTGCACATCCTCCTCCTCATCTTGAACGAATGAGTCAACAGCGAGCTGCACCCATCCTCACATCATAGAAATAAGAAGGAAAATATCAAAATTATTTTCTCCATTTTCGGTCCGGGAAACTGGCCAGTGAATGATCCCAGCTTGATAACGATAGCGTTATTCTTCGTCTTCTAACTTTCAACTTAGTGCTGCAGATTTCCACAAATGCTTTCATGCTCTGGAAAACAAAAGACACAAATGTTTTTTTTTATTTAAAAAAAAAAAAAAAATGTAATAATAAAATAACCACCATAATAATAATGGTGGAGGCAACATAGCGTTGACAATTGGCAACACTCTTCAAAGTCGGTCCATCAAATCCAGGATCATCATGTTCAGTGGAAACGACTGGGTAAAGTTCGACTGGCATATCAGTGCAGTTTTCCTGGCGGCTGCGGCGCAATAACCACTGCCTCTTGACATGTACACTGCGTACATTCAACATCGTCAGCCAATAATGCCGGAAGCCCCGCCCTCGCAGAAGAGTCAGCACCAGTTCCGCGCTTGGTGAAGCAAGGTCACCCTTGCGCGCCGAAAAATTGTAGCCAACTCAAATGCCGGGGAATTCTTTGGACAGCCGTGAATCCGAGAAAGGTCCAGATTTTCTGACACCTTGTATGCATGGGAAACCCTTCCAACTTTATTTGTCGAGTCCTGTCATGGAGGAGCTAGTCCTGCCGGCCGCTTTTCAACTGCCGCGTCGCTCACCTGCAGTTGAAAGCCTTAGCCGCAATATTCCCAGGCGAGGGGTATCACGCACTCCAGATTGGACTATGGCCATGCATTCGGCCCTATATTTCCGCCACTAAATCTGCAACTGCTGAAGACACTTACCAAGCGCTCCTCACAGCTGTCCCAACTGCAATGGCGCTATGTCGGTCGACGTGGCCGCTGGTGCTCCTCTGACCCACTCTCGCTATCAAAAGAGTCAGGAAATCATACCAACTAAGCCTGCTTTAGCAAAGGGACCACAACCTCTCAATCCAGTGCGAGAGTGGGGAAATTACACTTTAACTTCTACGCTTCGCATTTCCCTCCGATTAGTTGCACGGCTCTCCTCCATGGGGACCACGAGTATACGGCGGAATGGAGTCGTACCGAGGGAAACTCCACCCAACAATCATGCGAAGGGGTATATCGGCTAAGAATATGCGAAAGCTAAGTCGGACTAAATTTTCATCTACCTGGATTAACATGTAGAATCCAAACCCCCTGTATGTCCCATCCCCAAACTCTCTCTCCTCGTCCGAGAGACTCATCCCGCTACGTTCTCTTGTCTGGGGTCCTAGCATTTATAATTGCCTTCCCGTCCTAATATCTGGAAATTGTCCCTCGTCCTCAGTTGCTCCCAGACGAGACAATATATAAACAACTACGGCTCAGTTCTCCAAAGCCTCATTGAAACCTCAAGAAACTTTACTCTACCTACGAACAGTGGACATAAGCCTTCTTTTCGCAATAATCCTCCATTTCCCTGCCCTCAATCAAATCAGACTCGCTGGCTCGACATCACTGCGCCGCAAATACCACTTAAGCACTTCTCCGTGTTCTATATCAACGCAGCCTTAGGCAATATGGCTTTCCTAGCGCAACAATGGTATAACATTGTGGACATCTATTCCCCTTTTAGCATAGAAGTTGTTGGTGCAACAGTCGCTCAAATGTCCCTTACACTCCTCTTCGGAATATACGACTTGAAAGGCTCTGATTCAAAAAGACGTCGTGCGATGCTCAAAGTCCTCCCTGGTATAGGAAGAAACATTGCCACAGCGACCGTAGTCCATTCCACCGGATTGTTTTTAATGTCTCTGTGGACCGGCAATAGCCTTTGGGAAACCTCCTTGACCCACGTGAACAAAAACATTCCTTCCGTCTGGCGATTCCTGATAGATGTGGTGAACACGGCACTTTTGTTTGAAGTTTCGTTTTACTACTTCCATGCTTTATTCCACACTAAGTTCATGTACCGACATGTTCATTCGGTACACCACCACTTCAAGGAGGAAATTGCTATTGCAGCCTTTTACAGCCACCCTCTCGAATTTTTAGTCTTGAACTTTGGACTGGTAGTGATCGCAACCTGGTTGCTCGGATCGCACGTGCTCGGTCTGCTATTTCATGGAGCTGTCGCGGGAACTATTGCACATTTCGTCCATACCGGTGAAGATATCCCAGGCCTTATGAGCCATGAAGGCCATCACGTCAGTCCAAATCAGAACTTGGGCGCACTTGGTGTCTTGGATCGGCTGCATGGCACACTCTACCGAGGAACCCAACTTAAGCGCTCACATTGATCCCGCTCGGTAATTCTATCCATTGATCAGCGGACTATGCTACCATTGGAAGCGAATGTGTTCGAGAGCACATACCGGTAGAATTGGTATGACGAGGAGGACTCATTTCATATCTCAAATGGGTGTGGATGTTGATTCTATATCTTTATTTACTTTTTTTTACTCTCCTTAACCCCGGAGTATTTTACTTTTTGATTTTGTTTTCAATTTTCGTTTGCTTCTATACCTTTTGTTCATCAACAGTGTTGTCCATTGTCTCTTGTTGAAATTCCCGACAGGAGTACCCATGTTGTCTTCACAAATGTAATGAAATGCCAGCGTCTTCGGTAGTTAGACACGTGCTTTCAATGATGGTGGCTATGACTGTTGCTTTCCTTGTTCATAACGGGCTAAAAATGTTGCAATCAGCCCAGCGAAAAAAAGAAAGAAAGAAATCATAAATGTGGCGAGCATCTGTGAAATTCTCCGGGTAAGGCGGAAAATGGGGACAAATGTCTCATGGCTTGTGTTTTACACATAATCTAATGGTGCCATAGCATAATTGCATCTATTAGTTATATTGCTGCATGAGTTATCCAATTTAAGCTCTAAAAGTTTTTGACGCCAGGAAATAGCGATTATCAATGAATATGGTTAGAACTTGACAAGACATAGAGTTTAACTTCTTTTCTATCATTTTCTTAGAATCTTAATTAATGTAATAATTTTTCTCATGTAGATGCAAGTAGTTATATGCTAATCATTGAAGGTCATTTAGAAGAATACTAGTATCTAAGTTGATAAACCCTGCTCGTGCCCTTTATAATTATAAGTTATAACTAGAAAGAATTCACGATCAGTTAATCGGTAATCCAAATTAAAAGTCCTCATCTACCCATTTATCTGTACATGTATTACTGATGTGAAAATTTAGAAATACTCTACCAATAGTATAAATCTTTACCAATATCTATATGATAGATATATCGAGCAAAATACTCCAGCACGTTCTTGTCTTGTTTTGGCTTGTAGGAAGCCCAACATGCCAACCAGAGGGGTTAGGCTCTGCCACCAGGCGAGAGGCTAGGGGAATCGACTGTGTCACTCCACCCATTGAATGGTTATCAGTCTCTTCATCTGCTGCGGTAATATGGAGCAAATTTTTCAGCGACAACAATCAAGGATATGACGATGTGGTAATATCAAGCACAGATATCAATATAAATTCGGTAGATTGAAATATATGCTCTTCTCTTCTCTTTATCCATTTCATGATGTTGAACAACTCTGGACTGAGAATGTATATTACTAATCAAGAATAAATAACTAGTTACCTAGTTCACTAGCTAACTAACTAAAATGGCGAAGGAGGTTCTAACTTACTGTGCAACATCGCCGTATGCTGTACAGCGTAAGTCAAGACTGGGGGAAGCGGCTCACTGGGATAGATGGGCTGTAGTGGATGAGCGGGAGGTTGGTGTATTTGCTCTGGAGCTTAGCCCAGAAGCGATTGGTCAATGCACATCAACGATGTGGAAAACTCTCGGGCCACACCAACGCCGCCATGGGGTTAACGCTAATGCCACCAAATCCACGCCAGAAACTCAACATCCTCCCCGCACTCGGGTTCCCATCCGCTGCATGAATTCCTGTTTGATGGGCTGACATTTGGATTCTCATTGGTAACTTGCCATTCCTCGGTCTCCCTTCTGAAGTAAAGTGGAGAAGAATCCCGAGCCATGCAATGATAAACTTGGCGCCAAGAATTTGTTCCATCTCAACATATTTGTCACGTCACCTTCCTCAACCCCACCCACCCGCTTTGGATATTCGCAAATTGCAGCGGAGCATTCCGAGAAAGGCACATCTTACAGATACTAGTATCTATCCCTTATGTGCAGGCTATCTTGCGGAGGGTTTTCACAACCACAATGATTTCCATCTCTGAAAATCACAAAGCCCTAGGTTGACCTGTAGCAGTGCTTTCGGTGGGAATTACGGATACTGCGTCCATGATCTGTGCAATGGGGCTTCATTTGACTTTGACAGGGATGGTATACGTTATTTCTTTTCATAAAAGTGACCACTGAATCCCAAGCCCCCCAACTCTGTGCATTAGCTTACCACATGGATTGAAGAATGTCGTGGCTCCTCTCGTCCCATGGTACTGCAGATGTACGTCCGATAGTGTTCTGCAAACACACCTCTCCCCATGTGTATGAGGCTCATGTCAACGAGTACGGTGAAAACGGTTCGGAATGCCTGCAGACACCAGCTCAAGGAGCATGATGCGTTCGTATAGAGAAAACCTATTCGTCAAGATTTTCAACCGAATACTGATGGGAGATAATATACATTTTGCTATTCGAGCACAATTCGACTACTTTTTTTCAATTTAATACTGCTAACTGAGGATATGGGCTCGCAAAACAATTTAAATTCTGCCTTGATTGAATCATGGAATCGAAAAATCCGCAATTCATCCTGGCTAACCGATGTGAGTTGCTTCCCAGCGTACTACTACCAGCCCCGCTGGGGGATATCAGCTTCCCTGCAGGGAGTGTTTCCTTTCACGATACTATAGTCATTAACCCTTTTTAAGTCATCCAGTTGCTTTTCACAACCCTGCAAAATGTAAGAGAGAGAGAGTAGAATATCAACAAGTAATCTCATTCCTGACTCAGAACCCATCATGAATAATGTATGGTCTTCGTAATGCCAACCAAAAAGAATCAAACAAACAGACCAAAAAAAAAAAAATGAATGCAGGTACCGAGGTTCATGCTTCGTCCAATTTTGTGATTCGAACAACATGCAGAGCTCGATTCGTTGAGCACATGATCTGAGTCTTCTTGCCGGGTGTGAACATCGCTGCAATCCAATTTCCGCTGTTTTGATATGTTAGTTGATGAAGTGAGGAGCATGAACGGCATCTTCAACAGGTCCGATGTGGACATTGAGTCATGAAGTCGCTGCTCCGGATCTCGTACTAGCACCCGTCCATGGTTGACGCCCGTAACAACAATCTTCTTCAATTCTGCGCTAATTGTATTGCATTGTCATGGCCTTCCACCGTCATTAAGATATCCATGCGGTCATATTCGCCAAGTCAAACACTCCCTACAGGCATATACCCAGGGATCCCGCCTCAGACATAGCCTGTGATTTCGACCTCGATGTGCAGGACCAGCTGTTGACTACCTCAGTGAACCGAGACAATATCCCCCAATTAAATGCTGTTTTAAACGAACTGTTCTTTTATCTAGTAAAATTTTCTCTTTTGGTTGGAAGCTGGGTATCGGTGAATTAGCGGCTTGGGGTATCAACAGAGGCCTGATGCCAAACTTTCCATACGTCCTGGTTGGATTAAAATTACGTTCACCAAGCTCTTATCGCCACCGACCCTAGTCATATGTGCGTTAGGAATTCATATCCAGAAATCCATTTCATTGCAGCAGGAGACAGCCTCCTTCAAGTTGCATCGTTTGGTCAAGGGTGTGGATCTAGACAAAATCATAAGATCTGCCGCCACCTATAATATCGTTGATAAGACCCGTAATGGTAGCACTGCGACAACATCTGTCAGGGAACGAAAATTCCGCAACGGTTAGCACCGCAGCCCTAATGTGAAAATCACGGATATATGGGTTAAAACCGTCGGCTGACAGCTTCGGCGATGCACCTGAGCACGCAAGGCTCTTCTTCAATGCTCCCCATTCACCCTGGCCTGCTCGACCACTCTCGCGCTCTTTTGAACTAATACTCTTGCCAGACCGTTTGCCAAAGTTTAACATCCATGGCCACTTGTAGTGTGTGGCATGTTTACGGCGTAACCCTAGCTGGGTGATGGATCACTCCAGGTATCTGGCAGATTCCCAGACAGAATCGATAGAATATCGAAGGAACCAGATATTACATTCTGGGCTTGAAGTTCCTATGTTGGTGATAGTATTTAGAACTTGTAAATCTATGAAGGATTTTACCACTTTCTCCCATCTCCCTCCGGACTTCCAATACACATGCGTGAATTGCCAAAACATTGTGATATGGATTCCTGAGTTTAGCTCATCGTTGAGGTCACTGACTTTTGTAGTCCCAAAATTTGTTTGGCAACCACTTTTTTCATTTTCTTAATTTCTCTCTCTCTCTCTCTCTCTCTCTCTCTCTTTTAATGAGAAGTTTTAGAATGAATAACCGATAACTCGTTCCTAAACGTAGCGAAAAGGACGGCCGTTAGAACATCGTAGCTGTCAACCTTATCAAAAAGCGAATGCAAGCCACAGCAGCAGTCTTATTCATCCCAGTCCTGAAAACCGGGTCAGAAGAGATTGTGATTGTGATATAGGAGCACTTGACCAAAAATCTGTTTATATAAAAGAACACAGTCAGCTGGGCCAAGCGGACATCAATTAGTTTGAGCTCGAGAAGAATTTCCATCAAGTGACTTAATAAAACAAGCACACTAGAGCAATCTTGTGGTAAAATGAACGACCACTCTTCTTCAACTTGCGGCTGATGGATCGTGGTCATAACTTAACAGCCAACGCTGAACGGGACGATCTCAGTAGCGAAAATCGAGGGTAACAGCTTTGTCGTATCCTCAGTAGATAGAGCATCGTAGTCGAAGTGGTCTTGTAGAGTATCAATTACCATGCGTACTCCCAAATCGTAAACTCTCTCCACAACTATAACTCCAATGTTCCACAATATCAGCATCACGCATATTTAGACAAACACATCTTAGAATATGCAATATCACTTGAGTAGACAACGTGTTCATCACCAGCTGCGATGCACACTCGTTCATTAAGGACAAGGCGGTCTTCATCGCTCAGACATTGCCAAAAATTTATCTTAACTGCTCTCAACAAGGTGCTAGGTCTGTGGCCAACCATTGTAGAGAATGCTGGGACCAAGGCAATATCGATCTGGGGCCTTGGGGACAGGCAGTCCAGAGGCCACCCTGAGCAGGCCTTAAAAGTGAGGCAGGCTTGGATTGAACAAATGCTCCGAGAAAATGGCTTGATCAAGTGGGTTGCACCCATCAGCTTCACAAAGTATCAAGAAACATGCCCTGAGCGTTGCCGTGGTTTATATAAAACTGAGCACAGAATGTTTGGACGGAGCCGATAAAGGTAAAGTAGGTATTCAAATACACCCCAAAAATGTCAGTGGCCAAGCTCGGATTTTTCAATCATACACGGAAGTACATTCCCGTACAAAATGGTCGAAAACCTGGCCACATCCTCCAGGAGAATCCTCTGTACTGTTCATCCAGTCGTCAACAAGCTTTATAAGAAAAAGGTGAAAAATCAAGCACTGTTTGGGAGGGGGCGATCATGAATCGCTAGTGTAACTGCAAAGCCGCGGCCCGTTTAGCTAACCCTAACCTTATCCAAATCCTAGGTATTTCCAGCTTCAATGAGCAGCTTGCAAGCTGTGACTGGCTTGAGGTTGAAGATTGAAGGGCTTTTTGACAAGCCCGAGACTTGCAGGCGGGTGACTAGCTCGGGCGTTCCCTGAGAGGAAATCACCAGCGAACAGAAACGACAGCATAGCAATTGCAGCATGGCGGATGTTGATGATGAAAAACGTAGAAACTTGAACTGTTTGGAGATGAATGTACTACAAACCGTACATCTATTGGTGATTCCCGTTCCATGATTGAACAGCGTCTGATCCATCATTATACACTGGGCGTTCATCTGCTTCATCGGCTATTGCCTATACAAAACAAACTCTGATGCCCAGCCCTTTGAGACCCCACACGTGCTGCCAGGAGTCAAAGCCACCATATCAACCCAAAAGGCGATGGGCTCTGCGCTGGGAAGCCATCGCCTGGGGGTGGCCCTGCTGCGGCCGCAGATGGTCCCCACATCTCACACATCTCACACCACCAGCTCAAGGACCCGTTTCATCGTATAGAGCTGGAGCGTGGAGGCGGATAAACTTGATTGCGTTGGTGGTGAAAAGAGCCACAATCCGCGAAGTCACAGTCCCACAGAGCAAAACTTTTAAGAGATTCTGATAAATTGATATATAACTGTTTGCCATCGAGTTCCGCGAGCAAAAGCTCTTGGGAACTAAGTAATTACTACAGATGCTCCTGCGAAAAGTTTTGACTTGCGCTAATACTTTAAGCTGAAATGCTGATACCGGCATTAAGTGTTGTGTTGCATCTCTTAATGAAAAGGAGAGGGAGTCCCAGGGGGCTTATAGAGGCCAACACCCCTAGCCTACCCACTAGCTCAGTCTCTAAATTCCAGGTGGTGTGGCCTGGAGATACAATACACTAGTAAGGATATTTCAAGGTAAATTCTTAGCATGAGACAAAACTTTTCGCAGCGGCATCTGTAAATAGTCAGTTAGTTTACTCAATGAACAGTGTTAGTTAGCTAGCTAGTGAACTGTCGTTCTTAGCTCAGTGAAACTTGTTTCGGCTTCTGCCTTGGACGCGGATCGAGAGACCCAAGGCAGCTGTGAGACTGTGGAGTTGCGAAATACAAAAACTGAAAGACGATTCCTCGAAGATTTCAAGTCCAGATAAATTTTCATTTCCTCCACCACTCATTGGCCTCGTCTCCAAAGTGAGGCTGGCAGAGTTGCTCTCTTCGGGCCAATCAGCGTGGGCGGATCAAATCTCGGTGTGTGTTGTTGTCTCGTTTTCAACGTCAACTTCCATCCTCAACTCATTTTCTACTCTTCTTCTCTTCTTAGATTGACATTCCTCACCTCATTGATGCTGCTTAGTTTCTTCCTCGCGCCGTCGCTGCTCGTTTCGTGCTCACTCGTGTTTCCCTCTCCTTCATCGTTTGCCGCCAAGTTTGACCTGACCCTCACTCCTCCCACCCCTTGGCCTGTTGTCTTCCCACCTTAATATTTATATTTCATTTGTCAACCGCTGCGTTTAAAAGTTTGTGCTGGGCGTCGGCCTCGTTTGAGCAGATTGTGCTGGTTACTATCAGTCATTCGCGCGGTAGGTTACCTGATTTTAATGCTGCCTATTGCATCTAATGCTAACTTGTTGAGCCACACCGCTTCAGCCCTCTGCACGTCGAACTCGTCCAGATCCGTCATTCCACTTTTCATCTCTCCCGTCCTTGCTTATCAACACCGCAATCAGCGACCGATCCCCAGCAATGGATGTTGCTCTGGACCCCGGCGTGAACGTCGAGAATCCAGTTGCCCCAGCTCTTCTCCACAATTCATCCTTGATGGAACACTCCCAACCCCGTTCTCCTTTTTCCTCGCAGTCTATCCTGCCTCCGTCACCTCCTTACCAATTTACGACGTCTTCAACTCATATCACATCCGCGCCAGATCGACTGACTCAATCCCAAAGCGGCGAGGATGCTACTCGAGAGCCGCACCCCACGGCCATTGCTTCCATTCCTTCTCCTCATTCAAATCCTCAATCAGCCCCTCACCGGCCCCAGCCCCTTGAAGAGGACCATATGGATGTTACCATTGATGCTCCACAGCCAGAACCAGAGGAGAGCTTCTCGAATACGGTTCTCCCGGAATCAACTGATGAACACGGAACAATTAGCTCCATCCCCGAAAACATGGAAACCGAACCAACTGGAAGCCCTGATGTTGCCAACGATTCTATACTAGCTGTCGGCTCATCTCCACCAGTTTCAGAGCCACCCATAACCGTAACTACGGATCACAATGTGGCTCGACCCACAGTAACGGGAGCCCCATCCCCTGACAATGATCCTCAAACAGAACTTCCATCGGAACAGCCCTCGTCTCAGGATTTTGCCGATAGCCTCCCCGATGACTCACAAAGTAATTCCCAGGAATCTCCCGTCAGCGGGGAAGAGGAACATGCTTACTGGGCCGATGTTGAGGAGGACACATCGTCCCCTGATGAGGAGGAGATGAAAGAAATCGAGTCTGGCGACGATTATAGTGCTCTGGATTGTAAGTCTTTAAACTGATTACCACTTCCCAAGTCTTGTGAACAAGAAAAGCACTCTTTAGGGACTTTCCACATTTCTAACTTGCTCAATGTTATACATTACATATATATAGACGATTACTGGGAAAAGACCTTCTACAGAGAACTTGATGACCCCGAATATAAACCTGCAGAGAAAGCCCGCCTCACCTGGAAGTTTAAAGGTGTACGGGGCACCAAGGAAAAACCAAATCGTGCCACCATCATGAGGTCTCCAGCTGCTTTGATCGGCGGTCTTTACTGGACTATAAAGTTTTTCCCCAGGGGTAACAACGTAAACTCTTTGAGCATCTACATTGAGTCATCTGCTACGCCCCCTACACAGGATAAAGATATCCCCGAGACCGAGTTCAGAGTTTTCAAAGGCCCTCCAAATGCCGTATTGAGCGATTTGGTACCAGAGATCGATTTAACTCTCCCAGCTTCGGCAGACTCCAGTAAAGCTCCAACCGTCTCAGTCTCCGCCTCTCAGAACGACGAGAAACAGGAGCTCTCCTCTGAAGACAACGGTCAACCTACACCCCCGGAGGAGCCAGCAAGTGAGCATCCGAGAAAAGTTTCACAATCCCATCCGCCGAGGGATTGGAGAGTATCGGCTCAAATCGGAGTTATCATATACAACCCCAACGAGCCGCGAACTGCTTGGATGCAGTCCTCATGTCATCAGTTTAACTCCCACAACGTTGATTGGGGCTGGACAACCTTTCATGGGCCCTGGGATCAGATTCACCAACGACATCGTGGCCAAAGGCAAGCGCTGCTCCGAAATGACACTCTCGCTTTTGATGCCTATCTTCGAATTATCGATGATCCCACGCAGTCTCTCTGGTGGCATTCAAGCGATAGCGAGCCTATCTGGGACAGTTTGAACCTAACTGGTTACCGGCCCATGGGTGATTCTATTTTGAAATATAGCTTTGAGGTTGCTGGTTTGGTATCGTGGCTTCTCCTGGCGCCGTTCCGGGAAATTATTCAGGATGTGAACATTTTGGAACATCTCACCACTCCGGGGGTTAAACCAAGACCCCTATGTGAGGCTTTACAAAAGCTTTTACTAGCTCTACGGACGCCACATCCTCCCCAACTTTCAGTTGATACTGATTTCGTCACTCAGACTCTTCGCAATTTGCAAGAATTCTCCAGAGATGTGATGGAATTTTGGGAGAGGTTCCGGCGTTCTCTTGAATTAGAACTGGAAGGAACCGATGCCGTTGCTGAATTAGCAAAAATCTTCGACGGTCAGATGGTGAACTGCGGCAACACAATTACAGACCCTGTACCTGATAAACCACTGGACACAGTCAACTATTTCCGCGGAGACTTCAACTCTAAAATTAGCGTTCCTGCGCAAACCTCGGAGAACGTGGAGTCGGGCGTAAAGAAGTATTTGAGCGACAAACCTGGAAAGTGGTCTCTACCTGCGGTTCTCCATGTAGAACTAGCTCGCCAGAAATTTGACAAGCCCAGTCGTAACTGGAAGCTCATTTCCCGCCGTGTGGGGATAGATGAAGAACTTGATCTCTCAGATTTTGTCGCAGATCCTCGATCTGGAAAATACAGTCTTTACGGGTTTGTTGTCCACAAGGGCAAGCGGACGTCAGGGCAATTCTATAGTATCCTCCGTCCTGCTGGACCGGGATCACGATGGCTTGCTTTTGAAGACGCAGGCGATAACAAAATTGAGTGTCTGACAAGAAAGGCGGCGATCAACGCTCATGAAGGTATTCCACCTGAGGACGTAAGGGCACGTGATAGGTCTGGACACGATATTGCTGTGGTTGTCATGTATGTACGAAATGACGTACTTCCCCGATTCTTGACCAGAGAAATTGAGCCATGGGATATTCCGGGGACAAGAAAAGCTTATTTGGAACTTGGACATGTGCCATTCGCCTCGGCACCCCCGGTTACCGTTGAGGCATATTCACTCAGTGATCTCTCTCTGGTGAGTAACAGCTTATTTGATGCCTATGATTTGATGGAAACTGCCAGAGCTGTTGGTCAAATCCGATATTTGACCTTGCCGGCAAGTACATCAATCGCAGAGCTAAGGGAGAAGTTCGCAAGGTGGCAGTCGAATGGGGATATACAGGTAAAGTCAAAAGATATCCGCCTGTGGAAGATTGGCCGTCCAAAATCCGGTTTCCCCCCCACCTCGCAGCTCACAACTCTTCCGGATCTTTCTCAGTCGCTGGTGTGCTCTGAGATGAACTCTCTGCGCCTCTGGATGCATATCCTGACTGAAGGTGAGTCCGTGAAGTCGCCATCTATATAGTAACCTGAATGTGTTAAGTCCAAACCTTGTAATCCATTCTGATCATTGATATCAGATGATGCAAAGCTATTCGCTGTGTTCAACCCACAACTTCCTGCCAACGTATTTGAAAATGAACATTCTTCTGAAGCAGCCGCAGAAGTAGTGAGCGGGCCAAGCAGCCTCGCCAGCCAAATTCCATTGGAAGAACAGAGCATCCGGGAAACCCAGAATACCGGCATGGCTGATTTAAACTCTCCTGCTGATCCAACGGACAGGGAAGGAAGCACCAGTATTAATTTAGCACCTTCTAACCCGCAACCAGAAGTAGTACAAGTAGCCAATGAGACTGAGACGCCGGACCATGCAAATATGCTTCCCTCTAATAACAACGACAATGCCCGACAGGATTCCAATATCCCAATATCAGTTGTCCAAATTACCGATGCAGAACCCAGTACGGGGGGCATCAACATTTTGGCTGTCGCAACTGCAGATCCGGCATCCCAGAGTACCACATCAGAACAGCCGGGCGATTCCCACGGAGGCAATGAAGCTGGTTCTGCCGACCATGCGACTCCTAGCGCTGAGGATATTTCGACAGCAGCTCTTACCCAGGAAGACTCAGTCATGGGAGATACCGCGCCTGAACATCAGACTGTAATTGCCTCCAATGAGAACTCAGAGGCGATTGCTCTGACAGAAAATGCGGAGAACGATATAAATGAAATTGCTCAACTACCATTTGAAGATCTAACACATCAGCTGGTTCCACTGCCTGCTCAAGTATATTATTTTGTCCAGATATTTGACATAGAAAAGCAAGAATTCCGAGTTGCTGGAGTTTTCTTCTCCAAGAGAAGTTCGTCTATCAAAGCTTCTGTCCGTGCCGCTCTTGGATGGCCTGATGATAAGCTATTTCATCTTTGGCATCGTGTTGATGGCATATCAATTTTGTCCATCTCCAGTAACGATAGATTCAACAAAATCGTATCTGCCGATCGAGACGGTGAATGTTTCCTTGTCGGGGAGGTACTGCCAAAGTCACAGTATGTAGTTTAGTGTTGTTTATTTATTCACGCAAGTTTTTGCCTTGCTAACATTGCCATAATGATAGATCCACGGAGATTTCAGAGAGAGGTTCGTTCGCGAATCCAGATCTGCTAGCTCAGTACCTTTGGGCATTATCTCGTCGACATCCAACTCAGTCTCTCACGGGCACGAAAATTGTTGATGCCACTTACAATGGCGAATATTATTCCGGCGACTTCAAAAAGGGATATTATCACGGCAAAGGAACTCACATATCGGATTCTGGTGCTACCTATACTGGTGATTTCGTCTTGGGACAACGTCATGGGAAAGGTGTCATGGAGTTCGCTTCTGGCGATACGTACGACGGAGATTGGTTCGAAGATGAGAGGAATGGGCAGGGAACGTTCGTAGAACGCAAGACTGGGAATAAGTACGTCGGTGGCTACCGCGCTGGCAAACGACATGGAAAAGGCATCAGTTACTGGGAAGTCGCAGATGAAGAAATGGACCTTTGCCAAATCTGCTATAGCCAAGATCAGGATGCGCTATTCTACAGTTGTGGACATGTGTGCGCATGTGTCAGTTGCGCCAAACAAGTTGACATATGTCCTATGTGTCGAAAGAAGGTCGCAAATGTCGTGAAGATTTACCGCAGCTAATGTAGGCCCTACTCTCCCGGCCGTTTTATTTTGCCATCTAAAACTCGCCTCTTCTGGATGATGATCTGGATGATTTTCTTTCTTTTCTTTTCCTGGAAATAATAGCGTAGCGATTGTTTTGTTTTTCATCTCCTCGACCATATTTTTCTTTTCACTTTTTTTTTTTTTCCTTATAAGACCGCGACACCGGCCGTCCCGATCCGCGATGGATTGATTTCAACTTGAGCTTGATATCTGCCACAGTTTTTTGCTCAGCTTTTGACTGTTGGTCTTACAATTGTACGCCATTCACGCCATTCTTCCGAAAGCTACTTTTTAGCGATAATCGTTAGCGAATGCCCTTCCAGCTCCATTTGCTGTGTCGTATCGTCTGGCATTTTGCCCTGTCATAATCTAGATTAAATATGCAGCCAATGTCACTGCGGTTTTGGTTATTCTTAATCTTCTGGTGCGATCATTTTTGAATTTTACATTGTATACATGCATTTGAGAGAGAAACACTTACACAGCTAAGAATTATTTTACATCCATCTATTATCATTCCTCTCTACAGTGTTGACAAGGCCACCAGAGCTGTGCAAAGCGATGAAAAACAGATCAAAAACTGATAAGTGAATCGTGATGTATATCATGTATAACATATATCAACAGTCAATAATGAAAATAATAAAGAGATCTGAGAATGGAGTCACGGTAATATCAAAATATAGAATATAGTGTTTAAAAAAAGAAGAAATTAAACAAAGAAAGAAAAAACAAATATTGGCATTTATCTTAGCAAGCTCAGATGCTTTGCAGAATAATTGCTCTGATTGCTGTTTTAATACTGATTTGATGATTAGTCTTATCTCAGCATTTTTTTAGCTACACTACGCTTCTACACTATTACCACTACTATATTACTATTACTATTATCTCCGCTACGCTATATACTATCTTCTACTGTTTACTCTTCACACTGTCACCACCCCTCACAGTTTCTAATCGCTAAGGAAGAAAAGAAAGAGAAAGAAGATGTGCGAAATACATACATCGATATATATATTACATATAGAAATAGCGGTAGCGAGAGTATAATGGAAAGAGGTAAGAATAAACGAAGATAATATAATAATAAGGAAATAATAAACGAGTGCATTACAGAAGGATTGAACCTCTTTAATTGATTTAGATGTAGGCCATTCCACAATAGTGGAGACTCTGTCTGACTCCATCTCAACATCATTTGTATCTATAACAAATCTCAGAAATGAGACTTTGTCCACTTTGAATTCACATTTAGAGAGTTTTGCAAATAGATTCACACACTCAAGATATTCTAGCATCTTAGTAACATGCACTTTATGTTTCTGCTTTGAATTGGAGAATATGAGAATGTCATCCAAATAGACAACACAACATATATTCAACAAATCAGACAAGGCATTGTTAATATATGCTTGAAATATTGCTGAAGTATTAGCTAGTTCAAATGATATAACTATATATTCAAAATGTTCATATCTCATTCTAAAGACTGTCTTTCAACAGTCTTTTGTCACTATAAGTATGTGATGATAGATATCTTGAAGATTCAGCTTAGTGAATATCTTGGCTTTTGAAAGTCTGTCAAGTAATTCACTTATTAGAGATAGAGAGTATTAATTTTTGATGATGATTCAATTTAATTCTTAATAGTCTATATAAAGATGAAGTTTATTATTTTTTTTGAGAATAAAGAAAATCAGTGCATCAGCTGAGCTACTGAACAGTTGTATTCACTCTTTATTTAATATATTTTTTAAATATTTTCTTAGAGCAGCTAACTCAGTTTCAGAGAGATTGTATATTAATATAAATGAAGATTGTATATTAAATTTAAAATCTATACAGTGTTTCATCTTTTCTAATTTTTTTACACTTATAACAGATTCTTCTGAGAAGATATATGTATATAATATAATATAATTAAATAGACTGATCAGCAAGTCTGAATACACAGCTGAGAATATATATAAAACATGTTTTGAATTTTTTGAATATTCTATAGATAATATTATAAACATTTCTACTCTAACTTCTGTAAGAACTTCAGTTAAGATATTTTGTTCAGAAATAATTTAAAATTATTATTTATTTTCAGAGCTTCTAAAGAAGAATTGTTCATCTGATCAATTTATAAGAAAATTTGTTTATTTTAATTAAGAAAATTCTAATATAAGATTATAGTTCTTTATCTTCATTGCATGAAAGAAATGAAATATCTGCTGTGTATTACTCTTATAATCAGTGACAGTAGTTGCAATGTTATACTATTCAAAGAAGTATATTATATATTCATTAATTAATTTAATTATTTTGATTTTACAGTGAGCAGTTTCTAGATTGTGATTCTTTATTCAAAATTCATCAACACAGTTCACTTCTGATTCAGAATCTACTAGTGCAAATATTTTTTTCAGACTTTTAAATGTAGTGAGTTTCACTGTGATAGTGAAGTTTAAAGTATTTTTATATTGACTTTCTGTATTTATAGCTGCTATTATAAGCTGAATGATGTGTTTTAAATGTTTTTTGAATTCTTTGAGTTTTTCATGTTTTTTGTATTGAGTTTCAAGTTGAATTTGATGTTCTTGAATTCATTTTTGAGTTATTTGAAGCACAAATCAATGATATGTTCTGATTGCTTGCAATAACAGCAATATTTTGATCAGATGAAGTCATTGAATTTTATAGTATTATTTTATCTATATTTATTTTGTGATCTATTATCAGCATTATTTCTGTTGTTAAAGTTTTGAGTGAGATTTTTGAAATTTGACTTCTTTTTAAGCTTTTTCTATCTCTCTGACAGATTTGATTCTGTCATTGCAAGTTTATGTAGAGTAGTATCATAGCTTAACTCTTTCAATTTGATTGCATATTTATCAAATTCTCAATGAATGAAAGATAGAACTTTTATATAGAGATGTGATTTCTGATGATATTTGCTATAAAAATGCTGTAGATGCTTTTCAATTGATTGTAAATATAAAGTAAATTGTTGAACTGTCTGATCTTCTTATTGCTCTGTTTTTCAGTACTGTCTATGTAATGCACTCGTTTATTATTTCCTTATTATCTTCACTTATTCTTACCTCTTTCCATTATACTCTCACTACTGCTATTTCTATATGTATATATATATTGATGTATGTATTTCGCACATCTTCTTTCTCTTTCTTTTCTTCCTTAGCGATTAGCTACACTACTACACTACATTATACTACTATACTACACTCTACAATATATTACTATTATCTCCGCTACGCTATAAACTATCTTCTACTATTACTCTTCACACTGTCACTACATCTCACAGTCTATCAGCATCTTGAAAACTTTTATCTGAATCAGTGACTTGACATTGCATTCAACTAACAAATTCTTTTCAGAATGATAAAGTCTGTATATTGTATGTATATTGATATCAACATTGTTGCATCTTGACATTGAAATGAATGACAGCTTTGATGATCTTTCAATGATTGTGTTTATTGTAGTAATCAAGATCACTGATATGAAAAGTGATAGCAGCTGTAACAAAGTTTTCAAATTCTTTTATACTTTGATCTTGAAACTTTTCTACATCTCTTTAAGAATGATGATCATTTATGTCAGAATTTCAAAGTTCTAATTGTCAAAGTGATACTCAACTATATCTTCCACTGACAGTAGTCACAGTGCTTTTCACTAAGATGTTGAATATTTGCAGTGTAGATTTCAGTGGTCTGAAAATGCTTGTGACATTTTCATGATTATCATTCATACTAATTGTGTCTCTATCATGGTTTGAATGTGCTTCAAGCATATTTCAGATGATCAGAATTGTTTCATTCAATTCTTGCAGTAAAGTATTGCATCAGTGTTGAAGTTTTCATAATTTCTTCTCAATCTGTAACTTCTTGATTCTTTTAGTCACAGCTATTTTCTTAGTTTCAATTGCACTGAGATCTTCAGAAGAGATATCCTCTTCTGAACTATATTCAGAGTTCAATTTCATAGAGAAGAATGATACTTGTTGTATATTTTCAGTAACAGAAGTGTGTGTTTCACAGTTTTCTTCAATGATGTTTGTCACTTTAGATTTGATGATAGCATGAGTACAGTGGATGCTGCAGATAGAGATCATAACTATTATTCAATGAACTGTCTCTCAAAGATTGAGTGATTAGAAACTGTGAGAGATGATGACAGTGTGAAGAGTAAATAGTAGAAGATAGTATATAGCATAGTGAAGATAATAGCAATAGTAATATAATGTAGAGTGTAGTGTAAAAGTGTAGTATAGCTAATCACTAAGAAAGAAAAGAAAGAGAAAAGAATATTTAAAGCTTTTGAAACAAATGAAAAATAAAGCAATTCTTATATACACTGATGGCTCAAAATGTGAGAAAACAGGCAATCTTGGAGCTGGAATAGCATATTCAGAAAATGATAAAAACTATATTCTTGATTCTTGATGAATTGAAAAAGAGTCAGAAGTTTTTAATGCTGAATTATTTGCAATTTCAAGAGCTTTCAAATTGATTGAAATGAAGATTGAACAATGGAAAAGATTTGAGCATATTTGAATATTCTCTGATAGTCAAGCTGAGCTTAAAAGACTTCAAAGTAATAAAATCAGCAGTGAACAGTCAATACTAGAGCTGATTTTGAAAAGTCTTCAAAATATTCAAAGAAAAATATCATTCAATTGTTCTATTCATCTTCACTGAGTGTCTGCTCACATGGGTATATATGACAATGAAATGGCTGATGAAGCTGCAAAAAAAGCAACTGAATTAGAAGTCAGCTTTCAAAAAATTGTAATATAGACTTTTATTAAGAGAAAAATAAGAGAATCATATTTGCAAAAATGGCAAGATATCTGGTTTTTACAAAGAAAGAGTATACATTATTCCAGATTTGAAACTAAGTCAAAATGAAAAACTTGCTCAATAAAATGTAAAAAGAAACTTTTTGCTACAATAATGCAGCTAAAGCTTGGACATGATTATTTTAAATCATATTTAACAAAAATTAGAAATGATTTAGATGACTTATGTTCAGATTGTCAGTTATATAAAAAGCCAGAGCATTTTCTTTTACTTTGTACAAAGTATACAGAGTTAAGATTGAGATTGAGAGAGAAGTTTGAATTGAGACAGTTAAATTTAAAACTTTTGTTCAATACAAAAACTGGAAATAAATTCTTGATAGAATATTTGAAAGAATCAAATATTGCAACAAGATTTCAATTGAATAGCTTGATCTGATAATAAACTTAATTTTTTTTTCTTTTTCTTTGTTTCTATATATTTGCTTTAATTTTTGTTTTTGTTTTTATTTTTATTTTGTTACTTTGAAATTTGTTTCATTTTGATTATTTTGATTTTGTTTTGTTTTGAGAAGTTTGATTTGTGAATGATTTTTTTTTTCTTTTCTTTTAATAGCTGCTGTTTTGTTATAATTTTTATTTTATTTGTTTTAAATTGAATGTACTGATCTGTTGTCATTCTTTTGACATTCTTTCTTATATTGAATTGTTTGAATAGTTGTTTGATTCTGGGCTGGAATTCTGCTATTGCATGTATTAAATTGACTTTGTATATTAGCTTATTCTTAAGTTGAAAAATCCTGAAATATTTCAGGTAGATGTCATAGTCACTGACTGCATACATCTATAATAGAAAAAGAATAATAATAATAATATAGAAATCTCTTCAGTGTAGCATGTCTTCATGCTCTTCAGAAGGCTTCTGAAACACAAACACTGTCTGTGTTTTCTTCAGAATGTTAAACCAATACAAACAAACAAACAAACAGTGGATTTATCAATGTAAAAGAATTTAAGAGTAATCACAAGAGCTCTTGTGGCAATATCAGTATTAGAAGCTATGATCTTGAGAAAGAAGAAAGTGAGAAACATTGCAATAAGCAGAGAATCTTATATAAATAGAATGAGGGGTTGTTTTTTTACATTCTCATACAGTGGTGGCGCTTGCTAGTCAATATAGTGGTAAATTAATGAATAACGCTAATCAAAACTTTAGAGAGAATTCTCTGTACTGCTGTCAATCTTGCTAAGCTATCTCTCACTGCTAATCTATCTATCGCTGCTAAGCTATCAATCGCTGCTAATCTATCTATCACTGCCAATCTATCTACAGTCTCCGCTCCTCTGTGATGCCAAGATATCACTAACTCAAACCCAGTTATGTTAGAATGCTGCTTTTACTCTACAATTTACCCCTTTTTCACATCTGCCCACTTTATTGAGCAATATACAAAATATTAGTAGTGATGATGAAAAGCAGCAATAGAAATATTAACGTTATGTGGTTAGTGCAATCTCAGTGAAAGGGGGGGGGAGAGAGAAGAAAGGGTTTCAAATTTAATACCTCTCTGTAGTTCAAAGATTGCTTGAGCTGTTCAAAGCTTCTAAGCTTTGCAGCTCTTTTTATACGAATTAACTAGTGCAGTAGTGTACACCATTCTTGATAATAGAGGGTGATGTATGCTATGAAAGGATAATAAGCTGAAATTACCACATTCTCCTCTATCAAATCCATCTACACCCTTGTGACAGAAATAGTGTTATGTCATATGTGCCTGCTTTTGCAATGCACTATTCTGCAATAGATAAAATGCTCACTTCACTCACACAAAAGTCTCTATCATAACAACATCAGCTCATCACTAACAATATCACATTCACAACTGTAATAGGCGCAACGGAGATATCTATATTAGGAAATAGCTATGTGGCGATAGAAGAACACAGAACACGCCAGAATTAATGAGGAGGGACATAGCACACAGCACCATAGGCGGCCATAGCGCATGGTGGTCGCCTATATAATGCTCACTGATATCCATAGATATTAGGAGATCAGCGATTAGCTTTGAATAATAGAGATTGCTACCTTCTTAACATCCTACATGCATACTTCACACTACTCTCATAATTATACCTACAACCATCTCTTACAATTTGAAGTACGCACGTAGGATGTTAAGAAGGTAGCAATCTCTATTATTCAAAGCTAATCACTGATCTTCTAATATCTACAGATATCAGCAAGCATTATATAGATAACCATCACACACTACAGCTATCTATGATACTGTGTGCTATATCCCTCCTCATTAATTCTGGTGTGTTCTGTGTTCTTCTATCATCATATAGCTATTTTCTAATATAGATATCTCTGTTGCATCTATTACAATTATCTCTCTTCTTCAAAGATCTGATCTTCAGAGCTTCTTACTGCAATGTGTGAAGTTTGTAACATGTGCTGCATGATTAATATTGTATAGAGTTCACAGAATCAGACTGAATTAATTGTTGAGATTAATTTCAAAATGTTGCTGTTTCAGAAGAATGTTTTTTTATCTTCAGTGTCATTGCAGTTCAATCATGATTTAGACACAACTTCTGACCTCTTTTCTTTGACTTTTACATTCAAAAATCATACTCTAACAAAATCATCACCACCATCATCATCAATGATTTTTTATTTAAAAAGAATACATTAATTTATCAAACAAAATACACTGTATTCTTCTATACAATTTTTATTGTGAAATTCAAAGTTTTGATTGTGTGATTGTATTTTTCATTTTGAGTTGAGTTTTGTGTTGTTGCAATTTCTTTGATCAATATTGTAATATTGATTTCAATCTTCAATATCTGTTTTTCTTTCTTATTGCTTTTGCTTTTTCTTCTTCTTTGAATAAAGTCATGATACTAATTAAAGTTATGATAGAATGTCAGAATCAGCTGTTTCTGTTGCTGATTCAAAGTCTATGAAGAATGATATACTGTCTGTCATTGAGAGCATTTGTTTGAGTTGTCTGAAGAGATTGCAGAATCTCTCAGTATACTCTTGCTTTGTGAATGATGAATGAATATGCTGTCATATCTGTTATATATCAAATAGAAGTTGTGCTGCTGTAAGTTTTTTTAAACTGAGATTATTAAGAATACTAATGAGTTATAGATGTCTGAGCACTTTCACAAAATCAGTCAATCTTTGATTAATGAATTTCATAAAATGCTGCTCTTCAACAAAGTTTCAGATAAAAGATTTGTCATATATCAAACTGCTGTTATGAGATTTGTACTTGATATACAGATCTATAAGAATGCAGATGAGATTCTAGAATTCTATATAAACTCTGATAATTTATTATCACAGCAGAGTATAGCATTCAATCATAGCAGTGTTTCAGAAAGCACATTTTCATATTCTACTATTACATTGATGTCATTCTCACTGAGTCAAGATCTTGATATGTTATTTGAGTTGGCTGATAATGTAGATGAAGATGAGAAAGTGAATGACTTTGTTGAAATGTTAGAAAGAAACACAGCAGTATATTGCTGTTGTTGTATTCAACATTTGACAATGTCCTCTCATCATCATTGTGAGTCTGCTGAGAGTCAATGCAAAAAATGCAAACACTGCTCAGTGATAAAGCACATCTGTATTCTGATAAGTTATTATTCAAAACAAATATTTTTACAGTATATAATATTAACTTTCTATTAGATGTCAGCAGATGTCATTGAATTGACTCAGATGATTATCAATGCTGCTGAGAATCTAATTATTGCTGATGTGAATACTTTGAATGTTAATGTTTTACAGAGTGCTGTGACTGCAGTGATTAGATTCTTTGCTGTGAAGATCTGAGAGATTCAATAAGATGATTCTTCTAAGACTTCAGCTGAAACAGTGATTGATGAGATCTCAGTGATTACATCACTGATTGCAGCTTTCAAGTCATTATTGAAATGTTGTGCTTTGTCAGTTGAGGAAATCTGAGATAATAAGCAGATTTGTCTTGATGACAATTTCTTGAATAACACTGATCAAGCTGAGGCAGATCTGTTTTTTAATCTCTGAATGAAATAAGTATATTCAGCAGTCATTATTGTCTTCTTTGTTTTCATTTACTGACTGACTTCTGATAGATTTTATTAAACTGTTTCAAGTACTTCTGACTGTTCATCAAGTTTTCCTCAGATTCTCAAGAATTATCTGCATTTGTACAATCTTTTCATTTGACAAGATATTGTGTTTGACTGTGATACTGATACTTGTTTAATATAGCTTCAACTTTTCATTTCTCTTATGCATCTATAATTATCAGTTCTGCTTGCAGGATTTGTCTGTTGTGTGCATGATATGATTTGAGAAGAGAAATATGGAATATGAGATGAATTTCTTTATATTACAGTGTGAGTTTCAGTTTGTACATCTGTGTATCATGGATATCAATTATTTGAAAGAAACTCAAAAATTGATGATCTAGTTTGAGTGAGAATTGCAAGATGAATATATTTTTTGCATGCAGCATTACTCAGTTCTCTATTTTAAAGCTTTTTGATATATGATACTGATTGTAATACTTTTTCTCAGCTGCTTTGACAGCTTTCAGACATTCTCAGATCTTATTCTCTGCTTGCTTCATCTGTTTCACTTGTTTCATCACTGATTTTGACACATCTGTGCTTGGGGGTTTCACATCTATACAAAGTTCAGTTGATCGGCTGATCATTGCTTCAGATGATGTCATTTTTATCAATGTATGAAAGATGTTATTATATGCTCATTGTGTCAGAGAAATCCATTCTATCCAATTATCTTGCTGGTAGTTGCAATATGTGTGAAGATAATGTTCAATCATCTGATTCAATTGTTCTGTCTGACTGTCAGTTTGCAGGTGGAATGCCATTGATAATTTTTGTTGAATATGAAGCAGATAACATAATGTTGATCAAAACTTGCTATTTATTAATGAATCTTGATTGCTAATAATGTTCACAGATAAATCAAAGTTCTTTGCAATTTTTCATACAATAATATCTGTGAGTTCTTCTGCATCTAGCTCTGAAGATGTGGACACAATTATGGCTCATTTGATGAATAAATCAATAAATACAATAATAGTATTATAGATTTGACTTCTCTTTTTATTATCTGACAGGCCTTCAATAAAGTTCATGTTAATTGTATGCTATTTTTTATCTGACACTGAATGTGATTGTAGCAATCTGTACAGCTTGTGTTGTGATATCTTGATGCATTGACAAATATTGCAAGTTCTCACATATTCTGCAATCTCATTGCTTATATCATGTCATAAGTACTTGTGTTTGATTGCTTCAATAATTTTGTCACATTCAAAATGGCCATCTTGAAGATCATCATAATTCATTTTCATTATTTCATGTTTTATGATCTTGTCTTGTAGTATATAGACTTTATCATCTTTTCTGAGCAGATCATCTTTATCTACTGTTCAGATTGAATGATTATCTATACTAGTATCACTCATCTCTAGTCTTCTGTGAAGTTCAGATATATCAGTATCTCTATTCTGAATCTGCAGTAAAAGTTCAATGATAGATTCAGCTATCTTTTTATAATAGACTGTTTCAGACTCAAATACTTTGATGACTAGAATCTGTGATATCAGAGTCTCTAGATTTAATTCTGTAATATCTGTAATCTTATTCTCATCTACAGATGTGTTCTTTATTCTGCAGAAGTTGTTGTCATTGATGACTATAGACTTCTTCACTCAACAATTTTTATTAGCTTGCAGATCTTTTCACATTATCTTGATATATTGATCTAATTTTGTGTTTTCTTTTGTCTTTAGTGACTTAAAGATTCTCTTATACAGCTTCTCTTGCAGAGTAGAGAGCTCTGTCAAGAGAGCTGTGTGTTTTACAAAATCTGAGCAACAACTTGATACATCTGCAGAATTATTTTTCTCAGAACAGTGCTCTATTTCAAAATCAAATGCTGAGGGCATTTTCATTCAGTGAATCTGACATTCATTTAGCTGCTTCATTATCATGAAGTACTGAAGATTGATATGATCAGATAAAACAGTTACTGAGTGTCTGCTATTATATAAGTAGTGACATCATTGTCTGAAAGCTTCTACAATCAGCAATATTTCTAGATCATATATTTGATAATGTCTTTCTATTTCTGTGAGCTTTCTAGACCAAAACACAATTGGGTGTCAGTGATCATCATCCATTAATTGTGATATTACTGTGGTGATTGCAACATCAGATCCATCCATTTCTATATGAAGTTTTCACTGTGGATCAAAGTGAATCAACAATGATGTTTTTGTAAAGCATTTTTTTAACTGCAAAATTGTGTGCTTGCAGTTTTTGTCTAACTGAACAGATGTGTTATTCTTCCTTCTTTTCATTTTGTAATCTTTTAACAATTCAGTCAGAGATGCCATTATTATTGAGAACTTGTATATGAATTGATGATAGAAATTGATGAATTCTAGAAATATTTGCAATTCATTTATAGTTTGCAGTTCTGATCAATCTAGAATTGTATTGACACAGTGTTTCTCAACAGTAATGCTCTGTGTGATAATCACAAAACTCAAAAATTCAATTTCTGTTGTATGGAATGTACACTTACTAAGTTTGGCATATAGTCTCCATCACCTTAATCATTCCAGCATGTTTTTAACATGGATGACATGTTCATCAAGTGTGTTTGAATAGATTATGATATCATCAAGATAAGCCACACAATATATGTCTAAAAGATCACTGAGGGCTTTGTTGATATAAGATTGAAAGATCACAGGGGCATTGATTAGCTCAAAAGATAAGACTAGATATTCAAAGTGTTCATATCATGTTTGAAATACTGTTTTTCATTTATTCTCTGCTTGTATATGAATTCTATGATACACATCTCTAAGGTCCAGCTGCATATATATTTTGACATCTGCTAATCTATCAAGTATTTCACTTATCAAGAGCAGTGGATATCAATTCTTGATCATTATTTCATTCAATTCTCAATAATCCACACAAAGATGCAGAGTTTCATCTTTCTTGAGTGTGAATAATACTGATGCATCTGCTGAACTCTTGAACAGATGTATTCAATTCTTCTCTAATATTTTTTCAATATATTCTCAGAGGACAGAGAGTTCTTGAGGTGATAAGTTATATATCAGTTGATATGAGAATTCCTTGCCAGGTTTGAGATCTATAGCATGATCATGAGATGTGTGTTTCATGTCAGATATATCTTCTCAGAATATATCAAGATAATCTTTATAATCATCTGAGATATTTGGCTCAGTTGCTGCATTCACAGCTTGTAATGATAAAGCAGTGAATATAATATTGCCATCATCAATTAGTGTTGTGAATTCTTTAGCAGTATTCAGATGTATGTGATTAATATTTAATACTTTTCTATAGATTCAGCATCTTCACACCCAATCAATATCAGAGTTCACAGCTTTCAATCACAGCATACTCAAAATTACATCATATCTGCTAATGTCAGCTTCTTTGAAATGATGGAATTCTTCTCAGAGAATATGTTCATCATCAATAATTTTCATTGCAGCTCTTTGTTGTTTATATGATTTAATCTTATGATTATCAACTGCTTCCACTACTTTTGATTTATCTTCTGTCTTCAAGAAATATTTTGATGCTCAGATATGAGATATAAAGTTTGCATCTGCACTAGAATCCACTAGCATCCACATCATCAATCATTCTGCTTCTGTCAGCATCTATGTATTCATTGTCAATAATCATTTATCTCACAGTCTAGTTGTTTGTATTCTCAATGCAGCAGCTGCTTCTATAATTGAAATTGCTGATTTTTTGCTTATCAAACTTGGTTGTGCTTTTCAGAGTGTAACATTCAACAATCATTTGCAATATGATTCTTCTTATGACAGTGAGAACACTTCTTCATTCAGTTATATTTATCTTTCTTGATTTGTTCAGTTGAATTCATTTGTTCCTCTCATTTTCTCTTGTTTCAACAGTTGCTAGATTTATCAGAATAATACTGATTCTCTACAAATATCACAGATCTTTCTTTGTGAATAGTATGCTGTTGCTCTGACATATTTTTCTTGAGAGTCTGTAGAGTTTAAAGCAACTCTTTGTAGTTCTGAGGCTCTTGATTTCAACAGTTGAGTTCAGTGTGTAATATCTTCAATATCTTACTACACAAGTTATCCATTCTTTGTTCTTTGCTATATGAGGGTAAGTAGTATTCTCAGTCTTCAAGATATTTAGAGAAATTGTGTATTGATTGCTATTTTTGTTGCTTTGTATCTTGAAACTTTTGACTCATCAATCAGTGCTGGTTCTGTGGATTGTTAATTTGCATTTCTAGATGTGATAACATATCATCAAAAGTCAACAGTGTTGCTCCTCCACATCTCTCATACAATGATACAAAATTCAATCATTTCTGCTTAACATGGATGTCAAGGTAGAGTTTAGCATCATTTATCTTGTGTTCTTTCTTTTGATAATACTGACAGTGATGTGTAAAGAGAGTCAATATGTGATCTTTATAGTTCTTGAATTCTAATATATTTTTTCCTTGATAATAGTTCTTAATCTTCAATTTCAGTGATGTTTCATTATCATCATCTGTATCATTTGCAGATTGATTTTGTGGTGGTTCTGTGGTGATATTCTGAGTTAATTGAGACTCAATAAAAGTATCTTCACAAATCTGTGCTTCCAACTCATTGAGCTGCTGTTGTACATGCAGAATAGCTAATTGCTGCTCTCATTCACAAGTTTGATCATTCAACTGTTGCAAACACACATTGTGATCATTGAAGGCAGTAAAGGATTCAGATTGGTTTTCAAGAGATCTTGTGTGTGTTGAGATCATCTTGTGTGTTTTAACTAACATTGTGTGTTTTAACTAACATTGTGTGCTTTATTGTAGGTGTGTGTAACAATGAACCACTCAAATAAAGTTTCAAGCAATTAGAATTGTAAGAGATGATTGTAGGTATAATTATGAGAGTAGTGTGAAGTACACATATAGAATGTTAAGAAGGTAGCAATCTCTATTATTTAAAGCTAATCACTGATCTCCTAATATCTACAGATATCAGCAACCATTATATAGATGACCATCATACACTACAGCCATCTATGATGCTGTGTGCTATATTCTTTCTCATTAATTCTGGCGTGTTCTGTGTTCTTCTATCGCCACATAGCTATTTCCTAATATAGATATCTTCGTTGCGTCTATTACAACAACTATTCTCTTTTATTCACTCTCTTATACTCTTTCTACTTGATCTCTCTTGCTCTGTTTCAATTGTTCTACACATCTATTCTCTTCTATCAAACATCTAGCTTTTTTATTCTATAATATGACATCTGATCACCACATTTTCTGCTGTTCTGATTGTGTTATATGATCTATTGATAAGTTCTTGTCAATCAAATCTTGTTAAAAGCTAATCTGACAGCTTTTGCAGTTGCTAATTGTCATTAGTTTCTATTTCTTATCATCAGAGTATTCATTTTATTTGTTATTGTCTCATCTTTTCTTCTGATGTCTCTTTCATACACAATCTCACTTCTATTGAGGAGATTGTCTATGATGATGTTGCAGAAATAGATGATGACAACATAGCTATCTCTGTTGACAATGAGAATGTAAGTGAAGTGATCAGTGAGAATATAAACAGTGATGGCAGTATTTGTGATGATGATGATGAGATAACAGATGTCTCTGTGTTGTTCTCTGCTGCTGTCTTCTCTGCTTTTATTTGTGTCTCTGTCTTCTCTGCTTTTCTTGATTTTATCTCTTTCACTTTCATCAATTTCTCTCTCTCTTTCTATACTGACTTTTCTCTTTCACTCACTTTTCAAGAAGCTCTATGCATCTTTCACAGCTCTTCTCTCTATTCTCTCTGTTCTTCTTCTTCTCTCACTGTCTTCATCAAGATATATTTTCATACACAAGCATTGTATGACACAATCTGCTTCATCAGCTATTTGTCTATTGCATTTCTTGCTTGAAGTAAGTATGAAATATTCAGCAATCTTACACATTCTCTGAGTTCTGCTGTTGTTTATACTGATTGTGCTGAGTATATATTATACCTCTTCTTGTTTTTTTTTCTACAACTTTCATTCTAACTTTCATAGATGAAATTGTACAGAGTCTCTGCATTATTGAGATTATAATTGATGAAGACTCTTATATTATATTTATTTACATCAACTTCTGCATCATCTCTCTGTCTTCACATATTTTCAGCTTATCAGATGAGTGTCTTTGTTCTCTTTGTTGACAAATGACTTTCAACTTGATCATTTGTAGAAAGAAGATATATATTCAAAATAGTCTGAACAGTGATGTGATGTTTTTTTATATCTGCAGTGAGTATACATCTGTTTTTTGTGCTGATTGTGTAAGAAGTAAAGAATCATTTCAATTTTGTATTCTATTTTCTGTATGTGATTATTCTGCTGACTGCTCTTATCTCTGCTGCCGTTCATCAGAATAGATTGAGTGATTACATCAAGCAACAGAGGTATATACAATGCTCTGATCACTGAGAAGACAGTGACTATTCTCTGTGAAGTTCTTGACACCACAGAGATTCAGCTATCAGAGCAGTGGTACAATTATACTGTCTCAGAAATCTCAGAATTTGTTCAGAACTGAGAAGAGATAAGAATTCCCACAGACAAGATAATTGAGAGAGAGATTCTGACTCAGACAAAGATAAAATCAGTGAACTGTCAACTCTCATAATATGAAGTGAATCTTAAGACAGAGAAGATTATATGAATTGTCTTCTTTCTCATTTCAGTGAAAGACTTCTCACTCTTCAATGTCAGTGAAAGAATCAAACTCATTGAGAAAAGATCACTGACAGTGAGACATGACTCAGAATATCAGAGATACTGTCATTCATCAAAATATGCACAACTGATGAGATGCTCCAACTGCAGTGAGCTCACAAGCCAGCACAAAAGATCAACAGATATGAAGTGCAAAAGAGCATCATAATATATCAACTGCTGTCAACTCTATTCAGCTGAACATCAACACTACTCTGTCACACTCAGATATATGAACAGCATTCTCAGACATCTAACTCAAAAGAAGCTAGCAGCTGTTCATCATCTTGACAACAGATGTCACAGAGATGCTCAGAAGCAACAATCACTATCAACACAATCAGCATCAATGATCACAGTGATGATATCTACATCATCTACTCAATCAACTCAGTCAACACAGCTCACTGAGCTAGCACTTCACAAACAGACAGCTATTCAGAACTTTATCAGTGAAGAGAATATCATCTGACAGATGATTCACATCAGACAACACTCAATCTGCACAGCAGAGCAGCAGTATAGTCAAGCAGTCAAAAAGTAGTCTAGTCTCAGTATACAGACAACAGATCTGAGACTCTTCAATCTCATTTCATAGATGAACTTTGACAGCAGCTCATTAAATAACTTCTTTTACTAGAATATCAACATCAGCAATACAGCTGACACTGCAGAAACAATCAGCAGAAAAATCACTCTCTGCAGATCTTTTGAGCAAATACAGTTAGAGCAGCTCTCTGTCACACAGTAGCTCTACAGCTTGCTTTCAAACAGAGCTGTGAAGTGATCTGTATACAGAAATCTTACACACACTCTGACATCAAAACTTCTAATCACTCAGTATATGAGTGCTTTGTATTTATAGATCACTGAGATGACACTAATCTGAAGCAGCAAAAGAAGAAAAGATCTCAAATCATGATATACATACACAAAAGTTCAAAGATAAAAGCACAGCAACATCAATCTGTGCAAAACAGAGATCTGCTGTAAATCAGTGTCAATGACTGCCACATTCTCAATGTGTACAGACAGTCTGAGACAGACACAGTCATGAACTATCTGATCAATTTGAGTTCATCAGCTCACTGTCTAGTAGATGAGGATTTCAATGTATGATATAATGTCTTTGAATCAGAGACAGCAAATCTGCACTGAGAAGAGAAGCTTGTTCAGTAAATCAGTGAACATGAAATGAACTTTGTGAGAGAGATAGATATTTCAACTCATATAGCAGACTATATAATTAATTTCATCTTTTTCAATGTGATCTTTGCTTTCACTTCAGTGTGTCAAGATTTACACTGCAGCTCAGATCATCAGTCTATAATTACTATACTGTCAACAACATCTCAGACACAGCAGAGCAGAGCTCAGATTAAAGTCACAGACTCTCAGCTGAAGCTCTTTGCAGATCTTGTCAGAGATCTCATAATGAACATATTTTACTCAAATAGAGTTGAGAATGCAGCACAGCTTGATAATCTGATTCAACACTTCACTCAGAATCTTCTGACTGCAGCTCAGACAGTCAGTAAGTCAGTGCAACAAGAACAGACTACAATTCTCTGATGAACAGCAGACTGCTGAAGAGCACATCAAGAGCTTACCACTCATCAGACAGAGACCACAAAACATCAGTTCAAGAACACAGTACACAAGATCAAGCATGTATACTGAAGACAGATAATCAATGAAATCAGAATGACAGAGATCTGTACTGAATGATAGCATGATATAAGCTGAAACTCAATCTCAGAGTATTCTCTCTGATGATTGAGAATCAGATTATAGAAGAGACAGCTGTCAAAGCTGAGACATTTTGACAAACTATTCTGAAGCAATACAACTCAGCTGATAATCTAAAATACAATTCATTGAATAATGAGCACTGAAGCAGGATAAGAAATCTGCTCTGAGACTCTCAGATTGAGATAAAGAAGATAGAGTGCAATATCATTGAAGTACAGAGTATCTCTTCAGACACAGATAGAATCACAGTGCAGCTGCTCAAAATATATTGATAGTATATGTTTCTTTTTATACAGTAGCTATACAACTGCTGCTTTCAACTCTGCCACTTCTCACAAATCTGAAAGCTGATAGAGATGACAATGATATTTAAAATAGATAAGAGAGACAGAAGCTCAGTTCACTTCTGAAGATTTATTACTCTTTTCTCAGTAATTTTCAAGAGACTGAAATACATTATTGCAAGACAACTGATGTACACAGCACTTATTTATGATGTAGTCAGCTTACAGTATGAAGAAACACTGCTCAGATAATCTGCAATGAATCTGATAGCTGCTTTCACTCATGAAATAAAGACAGTCTTCACACAAAACAAGAAGATATTCATGATCACAATGAATATACAGAGTGTCTTTGATACTGTGCTGTGCAGACAGCTGCTTCAGTAGATGACAGAACAGAGATGATTATATGAACTGCTACAACTTATTGACAGCTTTCTCATCAAACACAGAGCTCAGATTCAGCTGAAAAAGACTATCACAGCAGCATATCAGATGCAATATAGTACATTACAGAGATCTTCTCTGTCATCAATACTGTTTCTTCTATATCTGACAGAGCTGCTGTGACAGAACTCAGAATTATACTTTGACTATACAAATAATCTGAATATTTGACAGACTATATACTTACTTGACAGCAATACTACTCTTCTCAGCCATGATATACAGAGTATTCTGAGATGAGAGGAGACAAACAAGATGATCTTCACATTAAAGAAACTTGAAATAATTCATCTCACAAGAAAGCAATATAATGAAGCATCATCAGTGATTGTATCAGAGAATCTGATCATACACTCTGTCACTGTCTCAGCTGAACAGAAGTCAGTATTTCATTGATTGAATGTACACTTTGACAGAAGACTCATCTGAAGATCACATATCTCTGCTCAGACAAAGAAGACAAGAACTGTGACTCAGCATATTCAAAGTTTAAGAAAGATCAGAGATGAGCTCTCAGCAGATGCTCTGTGAAAGATAATCACTATCTATATAATTCTCTCACTGCTCTATAGCACAGAGGTCTGGTACAGCAGTTGCACACAGTCAGCAAGATACACAGACAGAAATGAGAAGATCAACTCTCATCTGAGATAATATATGAGAATAGTTGAGAAGATGTTTATTATGACAATCAAAGAAATCCTTTCAGTTTTTCATACAACACTCATTGCAACTCTATATCAGAATGCTGAACTTTCATCAGCAATGATAGCTCTGAAGAAGATCAAAATATGTTTTGTGACAAGGCTTCAGATGATGAATGAGAGACATTCACTGACTTTACAAATAGCTCTCTCAATGATCATATATAAAAGAAAGACTGAAACTCAGCAGTATCTGAAGATCAAGATTCAGAGATTGAGAGTACTGCTGTCTACAGTCAATAGATCCACACTTGTCATTTCACACTACTCAGAGAGATGCAGAACAGACTCCACAGAGAGTGTAGATAAAAAAAATACTGCTCAGACATTCAAAAAATGATAAAAAAGTCAATCTTCAACAGATCTATATATTTTCTCAGATGAATCAGAACAGATTCTTGACAACAGCAGACAGATGAACTATAGCTTTATAGTCTATCAGAGAAATAAAGAACTGATCAGCTTCTCAGCTGCACTGAGTTCTATATCACATATCTTCAACACTGAGACAGTTGATGTCTGCTGTGTATTAGAGTGCACAGTGAAGCTTCTACTCTGTGTCACAGATGACAGCATCAGCTCTCAGATCTGACTCTGTCTTGATAATATCTCAGTCATCTGAGATATACAGAGCAATGCAGCAGTCTTCTCAAACTGAGTCTACAGCTGCTGTCACAAGCTCCTCAGACAATATAATATGAGTCTGAAATGAGTCTCTGAGTATATGAAAATAGAGAACAATGAGAAAGTAGATCATCTGACTAAGCAGACAGTCTCATCTACTACAGTTTCAGTCTATAAACTTGAGATCATGCTCACAGTCAGTGAGATCTGCACAGTGGCCAAGCAGCTCAATCAAAAAACAGAGTAAAAATGATGAAGCAGAGTCTGTAAAAAACTCTCTGACTGATATCAGAACTGAAAATTCAGCAGATCAACTGTGGAATATTAAGTAAAGATTTCTTCAGAGCTCAGTATATCACAGCATACTCTTCATCACTGATTCACACTTCACTTCTCTCATAGAAACTTCTTTTGATATCACAGACACTTTCAGCATACAGATGTGAGACTTGTCTGTATCTGTGAACACAACAAAAACTCAGAACATTTGATACTCTGTCAACACTCACAGAGATACTTCTCTCACTGACTCAAAATATCAGCAGCACAGCCACACAATCAGACAACAGCTGTTGTCTATCTAGAGTCTCTGACTTCTACAGACTTTGTAGAACTGCTTAATCACACACAGTTCTACACACAGTACTGCACAAAGTAACACAGCTGCTTGAGCACACATCATCTGACAGCCCCCCACAGCAGTTCCAAGTCTATACAGACAGTACAGATAGCACAACATTTAGTACAACTGATTCAATCAGTACAATAGACTCAATCAATGTAATCAGTACAAATGATACAATTGATTCAATCAATACAATCAACTTGATCAGTTCAATCAATACAAACAGTACAATCAGTTCAATCAATTCAATCAGTACAAACAGTACAATTGATACAATCAGTTCAATTGATTCAATCAGTTCAATCAGTTCAATCAGTTCAACTAATATGAATGATTAAATCAGTATAATTGACTTATCTGTTTCAACTAGCTGTGGTGTAATCAGTACAGTCTGTATACTGACTCAGTCAATATACTTTCAGCTGCAGATATACACTCTTCTTCTCTCTTCTCACTACTCTCTTTGTTTCTCTTCATTTTTTTTCTCTCATAATCTTCTTCAGTGCTCTCTCCTCTCTCTTCTCTCAGATTTGTGCTGAATCATGTGACTGCAAAATGTCACAGAGAACACAGTCTTTTCTTCACTCTTCTTTTTATTTTTCTTTTCAGAACACTCTTTTTTTCTCTTTTCTTTTGTCTATTTCATCTGTCTTTTCTCTGCTGTTAGAAGCACAGACAGTTCTCAGATCAACTGAGAGAGTTATCTCTCTTCATTTACTGTAAAGTCTTTCAGACATAGCAGCAGCAGTTCTCTCAGAAATCACACTATAGCTTCACTATGAATGATCATACATCAGATCAGAAATGAATATACAGCTCAGTAAAATCCTTTTCAATGAGCTGAGTCTTCTCAAGAGTTGTCATCTGAATTCTGTTTTCTTTCTCTGTGTGTATATAGAAATCTCTTCAGCATAGCACATCTCCATATTCTTCAGAAGGCTTCTGAAACACGGGCGCTGCCCGTGTTTTCTTCAGAATGTTAAATCAATACAAACAAACAAACATCTGTAAAAGATGATCATCATCTGTATAATTTTCTCACTGCTCTATAGCATAGAGATCTGATATGACAGCTGCACACAGTCAGCAAAATACACAGACAGAAGTGAAGAGATCAGCTTCTGTCTGAAATAACATATGAAAACAATTGAGAAGATACTTATCATAATAATCAGACAAATTCTTTCAGTTTTTCATACAATATCTATCACAACTCTATATCAGAATGCTGAGCTTTCATCAGCAATGATAGCTCTGAAGAAGATCAAAATATATTTTGCAACAAAGCTTCAGATAATGAATGAGAGACACTCACTGACTTCACAAATAGCTCTCTCAATGATCACATATAAAAGAGAAGTTGAAACTCAGCAGTATTCAAAAATCAAAATTCAGAGATTGAGAACACTGCTGTCTGCAGTCAATAGACTCACACTTGTCATTCCACACTACTCAGAGAGATATGAAGTAGATTTCACAGAGAATGTAGATAAAAAAAATACTACTCAGATATTCAAGAAATGATGAAAAAGTTAATCTTCAACAAATCTATATATCTTCTTGAATGAATCAGAATAGATTCTTGATAACAGCAGATAGATGAGTTATGATTTTATAATCTATTAGAGAAACAAATAGCTGATCAGCTTCTCAGCTGCACTGAGCTCTATATCATATATTTTCAATACTGAGACAGTTGATATCTGCTGTGTATTAGAGTGCACAGTGAAGCTTCTACTCTGTATTACAGATGACAGCATCAACTCTTGAATCTGACTCTATTTTGACAATATCTCAGTCATCTAAAGTATACAGAGCAGTGCAGCAGTCTTCTCAAACTGAGTCTACAGCTGCTGTCACAAGCTTTTCAGACAATATAATATAAGTCTGAAATGAGCTTCTGAGCATATGAGAATAGAGAGTAATGAGAAAGTAGACTATCTAACTAAATAGACAGTCTCATCTACTACAGTCTCAGTCTATAAACTCAAGATCATATTCACAGTCAGTGAAATCCACACAGTAGTCAAGCAGCTCAGTTAAGAGACAGAGTGAAAATGATGAAACAGAGTCTGTGAAAAGCTCTCTGACTGATATCAGAACTGAAGATTCAGCAGATCAACTGTGAAATATTAAGTAAAGATCTCTTCAGAGCTCATTATATCATAATATACTCTTCATCACTGACTCATACTTCACTTCTCTTATGAAGATTTCTTCTGATATCACAGATGCTTTCAGCATACAGATGTGAGGCTCATCTGTATCTGTAAACACAATAAAAACTCAGAACATTTGATGCTTTGTTGATACTTACAGAAACACTTCTCTCACTGACTCAAAAGATCAGTAGCATAATCATATAATCAGATGACAGCTGTTGTCTATCTAGAGTCTCTGATCTCTACAGACTTTGTAGAACTGCTTGACTGCATGCAGTTCTACACACAGTATTATATGAAATAACACAGCTGTTTGAACACACATCATCTGACAGCCCCCCACAGCAGTTCCAAGCCTATACAGACGGTACAGATAGCACAATGTCTGATACAACTGATTTAAACAGTACAATAGATTCAATCAATACAATCAGTACAATCAGTTCATTCAGTTCAATCAGCACAAACAGTACAATCAGTTCAACTGATTCAATCAGTACAATCAATTCAATTGATTCAATCAGTTCAACTGATATGAATGATTCAATCAGCACTGTTGACTCATTTGTTTCAACTAGCTGTGGTGTAATCAGTACAGTCTGCATGCTGACTCAGTCAATATACTCTCAGCTGTCAGTATGATATCTATACATACTCTGCTTTGCTTTTCTTCATTGATTCTGATCTCTATTGACTTAGACACTCTTTTTCTCTTTTCTCACTGCTCATCTCTCTTCACTTCTTTTCTCTCACAATTTTCTTCAGTGCTCTCTTCTCCTCTCTCTTCCTCAGACTTGTGCTGAGTCACATGACTGAAAGATGCCACAGATAACACAGACTTTTCTTCACTTTTCTTTTTATTTTTCTTTTCAGAATACTCACTTTTTCTCTTTTCTTTTGTCTATCTCATCTGTCTTTCTTCTATTGTTAGAAGTGCAGACAGTTCTCAGATCAATTAAAAGAGTTATCTCTCTTCACTCACTATAAAGTCTTTCAGACACAGCAGCAGTAGTCCTCTCAGAAATCACACTATAGCTTCATCATGAATAGTCATACATCAGATCAGAAATGAATGTGCAGTTTGAAAAAATCCTTTTCAATGAGCTGAGTCTTCTCAAGAGTTGTCATCTGAATTCTGTTTTCTCTCTCTCTGTGTATATAGAAATCTCTTCAATGTAGCATGTCTTCATATTCTTCAGAAGACTTCTGAAACACAGATGCTGTCTGTGTTTTCTTCAGAATGTTAAATCAATACAAACAAACAAACAAATCATCTTGACAACAGATGTCACAGAAATGCTCAGAAGTGACAATCATCATCAATATAATCAACATCAATGATTACAGTGATGATATCTATATCATTCACTCAATCAACTCAGTCAACACAGCTTAATGAGCTAGCACTCTGTAAGTAGACAGCTATTCAGAGCTTCATCAGTGAAGAGAATGTCATCTGATAGATGATCTACATCAGATAATACTCAGTCTGCACAGCAGAGTGACAGCACAGTGAAGCAGTCAAAAAGTAGTCTAATCTCAGCATACAGACAACAGATCTGAAACTCTTCAATCTCATTCTATAGATAAACTTTGACAGCAGCTCATCAAATGACTTCTTATGCTAGAATATCAACATCAGCAATGCAGTTGACACTGCAGAAATGTGACGGGTTAGCATCTGTTAGTAATTATCTTACACAACCAACTCCCCTTCTGCACCCGCTCGTTTCTGGCTGTTGTGACCTTGCATAACCATCGATGTTCTTCTGCTCTGTGCTCCGCACTCATGTAGTTTCTAACAATTCTTTCATATAGCTCTTAACATTCTTCCACTTCATACTCTGCACTTGTGTAGTCTCTAATGATTCTTCTGTATAGCTTCTAACATTCTTCTGCTCTGTGTTCCACACTTATATAGTCTCTAATGATTCTTCCATGTAGCTCTCAATGATTCCTCTGCCTCACACTCCACACTCACATAGTTTCTAATGATTCTTATGTGTATCTCTTAATGTTCTTCCACTCCACACTCCACTGTGGAGCAGCTTCTGATATTCTTCCACTCTGAACTTTTCTCTATAAGAATCTTCTTTGTACAATCTTTTTTTCTGATTTCTTTTCTCTTTCCTTTCTTAATCAATTCATAATCTGTAATTAGGATAGTATCAAATTGTTAATCAAAGTACATTCATTACATTACAAATTGATTCTTCTGCATTTAAGGTCTGAGTGTCTTGTTATTAGTTCTTACACTCAAGTGTGTCATTATCAGTTCTTACACTCAAGTGTGTCATTTACAGATTTGAGTGTCTAGTCATTATAAGAGATCTCTCATGAGTCTGAGTGCTCTTATCATTAGTTATATAGACTGTTGTGTCTAAGTGTCTGAAATATAATCAATCATGTTCTACAAGGTCTGAGTGTCTATGAACTGTAATGCTGTGAATAGTGTTCACAAAGAAGCTTGATCAAGCTTAGCATCACAACACTGTGAATAGTGTCTGTAAGAGGACTGAGTGCCTACAAGTATTTCTTTTCTTTTTTTTTATATTATTATTACATGTTCTTAGACATTGAAATGAACTACAAACAATTCTACAAACACCCACTGCATCTGAACACAGTGGATGATAACTTAGATCTACAAAGCATCCTTCAGCAGCAGATGCTACAGATGACTGAATTGCAACAACAACTTGCTGAGATGAGCACTTTCATGTTCACTGTTCCTTCTACACCCACATCTCATGAAAAGCCTCCAAGAGAGAAGCTCTCAATTCTCAACAAATATAAGAGAGATCTAGCACTCTACCTCACATGGAAATCAAAAGCAAACATCAAATTGAACATTGATGAATGAGCAATAGACTTGCTATTCAATCAAGTGTGGTATATTCATAGCAGATTGAATGGCAATGTATTAGCAAAATTTCAATTCTGAATGAGTCATTGCCAGAATCATCAGCATACATCAGAGCTAGTTTTCTGACAACTCAACTCTCTCTTCCTCAATTCTACACTTCAAGTCAAGATGTTGAACTGACTTAATCAGACTCATCAGATGAATATCACATTGACAACTTATCTTTCTGAATTCAATCACAAGTTTCTAGAAGCAGATGAGCAAGACTGAGATAACACTATCAAAATCAACATATTGTTCAAGAACTTGAACTTTCAGTTGCATAACTGAAGTGTAGAGCATTCAAAACTCTCAATATACAGTGAATTCTGTACTGATCTTTGTCTGTTGAACAACAATCTGTCTCAGTTCTGCATACTTCAAAATTGTAGAGAATTTCACTGAATAAATGCATATATCTCAAACCACTCTGCAGTGTTCTCCATCTTCAAATCAGAATCAATAAACTGAGTCCCACACATGAATGCAAGTCATCTGAGAGTCTCCAATGTCTCAGAGAAGAACACCACTGATCAAATCATCAGAGAAGTCTGCATACACTGTGATAAGTCAGAGCACTTCACAAATCAATGTTCAAATGCAATCACTCTGAGTAAACCTCCCACACATATGAACACTGTGTCACTTGTGGATAGGCAAGAACAGGGAAAAGATGAGCTCTCACTCTAAAACATAGACAAGAGCTCAAGAAGCAAAAAGCTAGCTGAAGATTTGAGCAGAAGATGCAAGTGAATGCAATTATAATCTCTATCATTGTAAATAGCTTAGTCAACATACAAGCAATGATAGACAGTGGTTTTCTTCACTATACTCTTATAGACACTCAGCTGGTTGAGAAGCATAAACTTCAGTGTATCTTCTTTCTCAAACTGTGTAAACTCAGTGAATTTGACAGCTTCAGAGGATCCACCTTCTACAACATAGTAAGATTTAATGTCAATATAGAAGAACATGAGAAAAAGAATGTATACACATATGAAATACAAGACCTTGAGTACAATCTAATACTCAGTCTATCATGACTCACAGAATTTGGAACCTTGTTGAACACACACAACCACTGTCTTATTTTCTCAGAAGACAACTGTGTTTACAAGAAGAATGTTGATAGAACCACTGATTTCACTCAGATATCAGCAGAAGCATACAAACTACTAACTCATCAAGTGCATGAAAAGAAGAACATCCAAGTGTTCACTGCTAGTATGATGAATATCAAGAAGATGTTAGAAAAGTTAGAACTCAAAGATCTCAAGAAATCATGCAAAGAACTATCTGAATCATACAAAGACTTCACAGATGTATTCAATGAGAAAGAAGCTGAAAAGCTTCCCCCTCATCAAGAACTCAGTATAGATCATACAATCAAGCTTATCAAGAAAGATGATAAGAATCTGCAACTGCTCTGAGATTCTCTCTACAGCATATCACACAACAAGCTTCTCATTCTACAAAAAACACTCAACAGATTACTAGACAAAAGCTTCATTTATATTAGCAACTCACTCACTGCAGCATCTGTACTGTTTGTGAAGAAATCAGAAGAAGACTTACAATTCTGCATCAACTATCAAGAACTCAATAAGATTACACAGAAGAACTGATACCCTCTCTCACTCATCAATGAAACACTCAAACAGATAGAAAAAGCAAAATGATTTATGAAATTTGACATCTCTGCAGTCTTCTACAAGATAAGGATTAATGAAGGTGATGAATGGCTAACTGTCTTTTGTACACAGTACAGATTATACAAATGAACAGTGATCTTCTTTGAATTAGTGAATGCTCTGAGTACATTTCAGAAATACATTAACTGAGCTTTACAAGATCTGCTCAATGAGATTGTCTCAGTATACATGAATGATATCTTGATCTTCACTGATGGATTGCTCACTGAGCACTGTAAGTATGTATGACAAGTGCTTGACTGTCTACAAAAAGCTGAACTGCAAGTGGATATTGACAAATGCAACTTCAAGATCAAGTCTACAATCTATCTAGAATTCATCATCAAAGCTGAAAAAGGCATACACATGAATTCTAAGAAGGTGGAAGCAATCCTCAACTGAGAGACATCAGTCTCAGTAAAAGAGACTAGAAGCTTTCTAGAATTTGTCAACTTCTATCAAAGATTTATCAAAGACTTCTCTGATATCATACAATCACTGATGGATCTGATCTGAAAAGATGCTGTATTTCAATGGACTGACAAAGTGGACACAGCATTCAAAAAACTGAAGTGTATGTTCACAAGCATTTCAATGCTGCAATCATTCAATTCAGATAAGCATATGATTCTCAAAACAGACATCTTGAATTATGTAGTAGATGAGACACTAATGCAATACAATAATGAAGATGTTCTATAATCTTGTGCCTTCATCTCAAAAAAGATGTCATCCACTGAATGCAACTACAAGATCTACAACAAGAAGCTTCTAGCAATTATACAATGCCTCAAGAAATAAAAGTTCAAACTTATGAGTATCAAAAAGTTTGAGATTGTTATCAATCATAAGAACTTAGAATACTTCACAATCACTTATAAGCTCATCAAGAGGCATATGCATTGATCATTGTTTCTTAGTTGTTTTTTGTTCACAATTCATTATCAATCTGAAGTAGAGAACATCCTTGCAGATGTTCTGTCTCACTGAGAACAAGATATACCATCTGATGACTTAGATGACAGATGGAAACACTGAGAGCATTGATTAATCAACCTCACAATCATAGAAAGTCCTACACAATCAGATGAACTCTGTGTATATATCAATCAGTTCCAAGCTCAAGAACCCTCACTTGAAGAACAATGAAGACTAGCAGCAGAAGCAGATAAATTCTGACAACAAGCTATCAAAGTCATACAAAGCAAAGCATCTCAATTCCTCACAGATGTATACTCAAGAATGAATATCTCAGCATGTTCAATTGACAATGACAACTGCTTACACTTTCAAGATAGATGATGAATCTCTGATTCAGAATCTCTATGAATACAGATCATGCAAGAAATTCATGACTTACTGATGATCAGACACTCAGAACACAAAATCATGTACAACATCATTGTCTGAAAATTCTACTGATCAGATATATTGAAAGACATACACTGGTTCATACATAATTGTGATCACTGCAGCTCAGTGACAGCATGGTATGAACACTGAAAAAAGATACTGAAGTCTCTATCTGTCTCTGATCAAACTTGATGTGATATAGCTATTGATTTTGCAGTTTTCTTGTCTGAGAGCAGAGATTCTATGAATATTCTAGTCATTGTCAACTGACTCAGCAAGAGTGTAATACTACAGCTCTGTGACAAGATGGACATCAAAGTAGTTGCAGACATCTTCATCAGAAACCCATTCTATCATATACACAGTCTGCCTTCATTCATTGTATCAGATAGAGACAGTCAATTTGTCAGTGCACTCTGAGCCTGCATATGTCAATTGCTAAGAATTGAACAAAAGTTGTCAACAGTGTATCACTCAGAGACTGATAGAGCTACTGAGAGAATGATACAAACAGTAAAGAATATTCTTCATAAGTTCTATAATTATGCACAAGACAACTGAAGCAATCTGCTGCTGCACACTGAGATTGCAATTAATAGTTGAGATTTCACTACAACAGATGTAAGCTCATTTTTTCTTCTATATAGATACAACTTAGAGATTCTGGACTTTTCTGAGACTCTCTGAGAAACTGTGTATGCCTGCAGCCCCATACAGATGACAGAGAATATCATGAGCAAACTGAAGAAAGTTCATAAATGAGCAGAAGCTTCAATGATCAGTGTTCAGCAAGATTATAAGAATCAAACAAACATCAGAAGAAATTCTGCAATTCAATATTATATAAAAGACAAAGTCTGACTGAATCTCAAGAACATAAGAACAGATCACTTCTTGCATACACTAGATTACCATCACATCAAATATACAGTGAAGAAAATGCTAGACACACACAATTATCAACTCAACACTCTGTCTGACATTCACAATGTTTTTCATACAAACCTGCTCTGACCCATGGCTGAGGATTCATTCCTCTCACAGAGAACCTCTGATTGACAGCCATCTGCTATTATAGAAGAAGACAACAAACTTGAGTGGGAAATCAAAGCAATTCTTGACAATAGAATCAATCACCACCACTGTGAATATCTTGTCAAATGAATAGAATACAATCATCTGATCTGGGAACCCACATCTGTCTTGGAGGACACCACTGCTCTCAACATCTATGAGTCCTCACTCACTCTGATAGAGGGGGATAATGTGATGGATTAGCACTTATTAGTAATTATCTTACACAATCAACTTCTCTTCTGCATCTGCTTGTTTCTGACTGTTGTGATCTTGCATAACTCTTGATGTTCTTTCACTCTGTGTTTCATGCTCATATAGTTTCTAATGATTCTTCTGCATAGCTCTTAACATTCTTTCACTCTGTGTTCTGCACTCATATAATCTCTAACAATTTTTCTGTGTAGCTTCTAATATTCTTCTGCTCTGTGTTTCACATTCATGTAGTCTCTAACAATTCTTCTGTGTAGCTCTCAATGATTCCCCCACCCCACACTCCACATTTGTGTAGTTTCTAATGATTCTTATATGTACCCCTTAATGTTCTTCCACTCTGTGCTCCACTGTGAAGCAGCTTCTGATATTCTTCCACCTCAAACTTTCCTCTATAAGAACCCTCTTCATATAACCTTTTCTTCTGATTTCTTTTCTCTTTCCTTTCTTAATCAATTCATAATCTGTAATTAGAATAGTACCAAATCGTTAATTGAAGTACGCCCGTTACAAGAAACAATCAACAGAAAAATCATTCTCTGCAGATCTTCTGAGCAAATACAATCAGAGTGATTTTCTGTCACACAGCAGCTTTACAGCTTGCTTTCAAACAGAGCTGTAAAGTAATCTGTATACAGAAGTCTTACACACACTCTGACATCAAAACTTCTAATCACTCAGTATATAAATACTTTGCATTTATAGATCATTGAAACAACATTAATCTGAAGCAGTAAGA